>VMBQ01006390.1:31326-45110 GCA_007657795.1 Dreissena rostriformis | reverse complement strand
ACTGTCCTAGGGTAGGTTAATTGTGGAGACACTGTCCTAGGGTAGGTTTATTGTGGAGACAATGTCCTAGGGTAGGTTAATTGTGGAGACACTGTCCTAGGGTAGGTTAATTGTGGAGACACTGTCCTAGGGTATGTTTATTGTGGAGACACTGTTCTAGGGTAGGTTTATTATGGAGACACTGTGCTAGGGTAGGTGAACTGGTTAATTAAGCATGTACTAAAGTATAGGTTAACCTTGTAATGTTGTAGTAACATGTTGCATCCCTAGTTTCATAACTGTTTAACCAACAAATTTAATATGTTAATGCATTTAGATGGGTAATACCTAAATAAGAACCAGATCTTAACTTGTCTGGAATGGATCTTTCATAATTTCCTTCAGGTTATTTGAAAAAATAAGGACAAATAAATAAAACTGGTTTCCATGGCAACATAGGTCCAAAAAGATTGGAAAACCTTTTAGATGATGTTCTTATACTAACCATCTCCCAAGTTTTTGCATATCACATGTTCTTGATAGAACTTCCTAGAATTCTTTGGATATCATTTTCATTAAAAAAAACACGTTATAAACCTTTGAATATGATAATTTCTGTCTGATTTCCTCTTTTCAGGTTTGACATGGAGAATGCCAATATGAATAATGACAATATTGAAAAGTTGAAGAAGGACAAACTGCCTGATGTGGTAGGATTGGTTTTCATTTTGTATTTTATACCCAAAGTATTTATATCAGGGATACTAGAAAAAAAAATGCATTAAATTGCTATATTTAATTCATTGCATTGAACTTATAAAGCCAAAGCTGGGAGTTTTGCAGACTGTATAACAATAAACAAGTACTCTGTAGTTTCTTTACAGAAAATCACGTTATTACTTGCATGCACTAATTATATCATGTACTTGCATTATTAGGAATATACTTTCCACAAATTAAAGGTAGTTTTCTGTAGAGACAAGTACATTTTATCAGCAAATATGTTATTTCGGTAATGACGATAGAAGATATAATTTGCTAAAAACATGGCAGTATAAAGTTTTGGCAAGCATGGAAATACAATCATTATGATAGTATTTCAATTCCAGGTTTTCTCCTGTATAATTATTCTTGATATAATTGGTCTCATTATTATCTCATAGTAGTTAAGAGGAAGACCTACTCCTTTTTCATGTATCAGGACATGCTCTGTCATTTGCCAAATTAGCCAATTGCCATTTGGCTTCAACATTTTCTTCATAAAATGCCATAAAACAAATAAAATGTGAAGAACTTCTATGTTCTACGGTAAATTTGGCTAAAAAAAATTGAACCAGGGGGAGCCCTGTGTATGCTCTCATCCTGCTAATCCAAGTGGTTTTTCTTGTTGTGTAGGTGATTGTGAAGAAGGTGTATGCGGACAAGAAGGCACGAGAGCGACACAGGAAGTGGAAGCTTAGACATCTCAATGATGAGCTGCACAACTTGGAGACAGACTCGGCAATGAAGTACGTACAAGGGCTAGTTTTCACCAATCCATTCATAGACTTAAGACTAAAAAAAAATAATATTCTTAATTTTTTTAAATACTTATACGTTTAATTATATAATTCTTCATTAGGAACAATGTTTTAATAATATAGGCACCATTTTTTGCTGGTATAAAGATGAACTCTGAGGCAATTTTTATTGAGGTTTAGATTCTTTATTCTTAAGTCTAATAATTGATTGGTGAAAACGTTCCCAGGACCAAGGCTTTATTACCTCTTTTGGATCGGTCTTGTGGCATTATTGTTGAGGAAATTAAATTTTGGGTCAATCAGGTTAAGATGACTGTTACTATAAATAGAAAAATGACCTGCTGTGGTCCAAAAAATACAATTAGTAATACACCACTGACTTATTGTGGTATAAGACCCTCGGGATGTCAGTTAAAAACCACTCAGCTGAAGAGAATGCTTTAATAGACTATAGTTTAATCTCGAAACATATTGTTTTAAATTTGGTTTTGTTGGCATTAAAAAAAAACACTGTTACTTGTCATAGAAAAAAGGGTTCCTCTGAAATAACTTGTAAACAGATTGCAATATTTTAATGACACTAAACAAAGAAACCATATATTTTTACCTCCATATTTTATTATTTCAGTGACTACACTGACTTTTTGGAGGATTTGGAGGAAGATCCCTCTATAAGACAGAACGTCAACATCTATAAAGGTGAGGCAATACCCTAAATAGCACAAATTGCATTTGATCAAATAATAGATTTTTATGGCTACTTTTAGCGTAAGCTTATTATGCTCCCCCAAACTTTTGGGGGAAGCATATAGTCGCTGCTTCGTCTGTCCGTCCGTCCGTCCGTGCACAATTTTTGTCCGGGCTTTTTTTCAGCAATTTATGACCGGAATTCAATTAAACTTTATGGGAAGCTTCACTACCAACAGGAGATGTGCATATTATCAGCCGGTTATGGTCGGATGAATATCGTGACAAAAAAAATCTTTGTGGAGCATCACCCGTCTCCAACGGTTTCTTGTTGTTATATGCTTTGAATGACTGCTGTTTGCTTTTTGAAAAAATCCCTTTACAAGTATTTGTATTTTGTCTTGTATTAAAAGAAAAATATTGCCTGAAGAAAAATGTTATAAATGTACAATTGGATTCGAGACCAATTTTGTATGTATCTTTCCTGTTAATTATTTCTTATGGCAATTACAAAGAACCCATTTTCTGACACAAAATTGTGTTTAGATATGTTTATGTTAACAGATAAACAATGGAGAAAATTCAGGTTTTGTCACCTTGAAACAAATTTTTGAAAAATACAAATGTCAGGTTTTCACATTACTTTCCTCATACATCTAACTAACAAAAGTTTAAAAAATAATTAGATTAGTAATAATGGTAAAAAACTTTTTTTCACGGGACTGCCTAGCTCAGTTGGTAGAGTCCTGGTCTTTAAATCTAAGGATCACAGATTTGATTCATGGCCTGGCCACAAAGCTCATGTGGTGATTTGAAATGAAATTATGTATATGGCCATTCTACGCATACCGTTAACCCTTTGCATGCTGGGAAATTTGTCGTCTGCCAAAAACGCGTCTGCTGAATTTCTAAAATAAGCATTTTCTTCGATTTGTTTTTCAATGTTCTGTGGCGTCTCATCTGGATCCAAACTGTTTGCAAAGGCCTTCAAAATCCGGTTCCAGCGTTCAAAGGGTTAATGAAAATAGGGCTAAGTACTTGTAAAACAATGATTCTTTGATTTTAAGTCCAGCACTCTACCAACTGAGAAAGCTGATCATGCAGAATAACTGAATATTATTGATAACATTAATAAAATGTCTAATCCATTCGCCAATCTCGTTCAGACAGTAGCAAGATGCCTGTAGACGTGGATGAGGCCGAGGAGTCAGGTGTCCCTCAGATCAGCCTCCAGGAGATGCTGGACGACCTTCACCTTGGTGACGATGCCACCGGCGAGGAGGGTGATCCCATGATGGACTGAGCTTATGGGCATGAACATGGCAGTCCCCAGACAGGGGGTCAATAACAGATTTATAACCATATATTTGGAATTAAATCTAATTATTAAAACATTTTTCATGACAATAAAAATGAATGTTAAATCTAATTATTTAAAAGTGACATAAATAAGCAGTTTTCTGTTAGGCTCCGTAATAAAAAAAAATAAAAAATTGTTTAAACAAGGCGTTTAAGGGCCACTGAAGTAAGTTTAACTTTTTCATTTAGCCCCATGAAGTTGATATTTAGCTGGGTTATTAAGGTGATAAGAGGTCGTATAAAGTTTGACATGAATGAGTCGGACAGTTGGTTGGTCGGTTTGTCTGTTTGTTTGTCATTCTGTCCGCATAAAAGGCTCTTAGCATAAGGAATGAACTTCTTCCACATTTCTCATGTGATTGAATTGAAGCTTTGTGTGTACATGTTCAAGACACTTTTTCTCATGCTCAGTGATTCACACTTCCTGAGTGTTCTGCCCTTGAACTTAGCCACAGCATGGCTGCTATGTCTGTGTCAGACAAAGTGGTACAGGAGTTATTTGCAGTCATTTTTGTGACCAATCCTTAGTGATTTAGCATGTTAAGGAAATGTTATGCTTTGCGCTTAAAATGGTGTTTAGGGGGGTAATTTTAAATAAGTTCCTTTATTAAAATCCTTAAAACAATCATTAAACTTATTTTTGTATAAATTTATTACAAGAACTTTAGTTCAGTGTCTGCTTTGAAACTTAGTCAAAACTTGATGACAAGCTTGCATTGATTAAATTAATTTTGGCTTCATCAACTTTATTCCATTTTTGGTTTATATGGACATTTTGTTCAGTGTCATCAAAGTTTATGAGGGATTAAAAGTTCTTAACTGGGCATTTATAGTGGATATGTGGATTTGACAAATCCACTGACCCGATACTGTATGTTGAATCTGCTTTGTCAGGGGTATGTTTATTTATAATACCAAAATGTGACAACTATTTTGTTTGTAAAATGTAGATTTGTATCAATCTTAAGTATGATTGTGTCATTTATGTACATTGGGATATTTCTATTGTTTGTAATGTCAATATGAAGTTTATGATACCAATATTGGATTTATGTCTTGTTTAATTCGTTTCCCGAACTGTATGATTTTTGTTGAATGGTGAATAAATTGAAGTGTACGCCAATGGGAGTTTGTTATTATACCCCCATTACTAGTAGTAATGGGGGTCACAATATATAGGAGTCACTTTGTCGGTCGGTCTGTCCCAAAAATGAACTTGTCCGGGCCATAACTATGTCATCTATCAAGGGATTTTAAAATCATTTGGCACATTAGTTCACCATCATTGGTCAGTGTGTCGCGCTAAAGAATTACGTCAATATCTCCAAGGTCAAGGTCACACTCTGAGGTCAAAGGTCAAAAATGGTCATAAATTAGCTTGTCCGGGCCATAACTATGTCGTTCATCAAGGGATTTTGAAATCATTTGGCACATATGTTCACCATCATTGGACAGTGTGTCTCGCGNATGGCCCTTTGTATCTTGAAAAAATGCTTTTTACTATAGGCACTTTTGTGTCTGGAGCCATATCTTGCAAGTGCTTTGGCGGATTTCATTGAAACTTGGTATGAGTATACATATAGATAAGACGATGATGCACGCCAAATGGCATTGTACACCATCTGTTAATAACGGAGTTATGGCCCTTTGTATCTTGAAAAAATGCTTTTTACTATAGGCACTTTTGTGTCTGGAGCCATATCTTGCAAGTGCTTTGGCGGATTACATTGAAACTTGGTATGAGTATATATATGGATAAGAGGATGATGCACGCCAAATGGCATTGTACACCATCGGTTAATAAAGGAGTTATGGCCCTTTGGATCTTGAAAAAATGTTTTTTTTCTGTGACAAAGCTCTAGTTAGGCGGGGGATATCAATTCAACAAATTTGCTTGTTTTTGTATGCTTTTATCCTGCTTATCCTACTAGAGTGGATAGGTCACTGTGATGTAGTGGGAATGGTGTTCGCCTAGCGACCAGGAGCGTTCTTCAGATCTCCCCTAAAAGATATCAAGTACTGGTACTACCCAGAAAACAGACTCGCGAGCACTTCAATAAGCCTAATGTTTTCGGTGCCATTGAGCTTAAATAAATAGGTTTTAAACTACTAGAGTGGTTTCCCTTGTTGGTAATCCTACTAGAGTGGTTGCCCTTGTTTCTAATACTACAAGAGTGGTTGCCCTTGTTGCCTAGGTGATTGTGAAGAAGGTGTATGCAGACAAGAAGGCGCGAGAGCGACACAGGAAGTGGAAGCTTAGACACCTCAATGATGAGCTGCATAACCTGGAGACTGACTCAGCTATGAAGTACGTACCACCACCAATGCTCTTTTAGCAGGTTAATCTGACCAGCCAGCCCTCTAAATGAATATACCTCATATTTTTTAGTGGAAAGATATTAAAACTCCTAAAAAATAGTTAAACATCCACTGTTCAGCATTTTTAGAGGTTTATTTAAAGTTGTCTTATTAAACTGCAAGACAGATGGGAAGGTCCGGATCGATGAGAACACATGGGATACCTATTTTGGATTGGGCATGTGGTATTATTGTTGGGGAAATTGATCAAGATGACTGTTACTATAAATAGAAAAATGTCTGGCTGTGATTCCTCTAAATAATACCATTAGTAATACACCACTGACTAATTGCGGTAGGAGTCCCTCGGGACATCAGTTAAAAACCATGCTGCTTTACATAATTATAAACTAAGCTTATAGAAATCTTTAATTATTTGACTATAGGTTTACTGAACGCCATGATATTACTGAAATACTGTTGAAAATGGCAAAAATCCAGACATTGTGATGTTACTTTACATGTATATATCTCAAACAACTATTTTGTTTTAAATTTGGTGTTGTGGGAATTAAAGAAACTGTAACTTGTAATAACAAAAAAGTGATTCGTCTCAAAATACTTGTCAACAGATTGCAACACTAATGAAGCTATACCAAGATGCCATATATTTTGACCTCCAATGTTACAATTTCAGTGACTACACAGACTTCTTGGAGGATTTAGAGGAAGATCCCTCGATAAGACAGAACGTCAACATCTATAAAGGTGAGGCAAAACCCTAAATAGCAAAAATTTCATTTGATCAAGTAAAAGATTGTTATAGTTTCTTATAGCTCAATCTTATTGATGTTTGTTTTAAATGACTGCTGTCTGCTTATTGAACAAAATCCTCCTTAAAAAAGCTTCTAAAAGTATTTTGTCTTGTATGAATGAAAAATATTGTCTGAAGTAAATGTATAAATGTTATGTTATAATTCCACTTGGATTCGAGCCCCATGTTGAGTCTGACAGGTTAATACTTTTCTTATGGCAATAATAAAGAATCCATATCCTGACAGACTGATGTTTAGATGTGTTCATGTCATGATAACAGATAAACAATTGAGATAATTCAGGTTTTGCAACCTTGAACAAAATTTTGAAAAATACTGACATCAGGTTTGCACAATACTTTAAACAATAATCACATCAGTAATAATGCTAAAACTTGCACCCATTTTGTTTCACATTACCAGCAAGCTGATCTTATAATCTATGTATCACAGCTTTGATTGCACGTAGCTAGTGTGGTGATTTGAAAGGAACTTATTTCTTCTGCCAATCTTCCCGTACTTATGATTCAAGTAGTGTACTTTTTATTCAGGTAGGGCACTTGCACTTTGTACTGGTAAACCAGCTCGACAAGGCAAATGTGTGACCCAAGTGATGACTAAAAACTGTTCATAACATTTAAAAATTTAAACTAAATTACCCCCCCTCACGTATCTCGTTCAGACAGTAGCAAAACGCCTGTTTGGATGAGGCATTGCACTTTGTACTGGTAAACCAGCTTATCCAGGTAAAGTGTCGCCCCCTTGATGACTGAAAACTGTTGATAACAGTTAACCGAAAAAAAATACCCCCTATCTTTCACCGAAAAAAAATACCCCCTATCTTTCACCTATTTTGTTCAGACTTAGTACTGGTTAAGCAGCTTACCCAGGAAAAGTGTAATTAAGTGTGACTGACCACCCTGATTACTTAAATACTGTTGAAAACAGCACAAACATAAAATAAACTTATTTTCCATTTCTTTCCCCTGTCTCAGACAGTAGCAAGATGCCTGTAGACGTGGACGAGGCAGAGGAGTCTGGTGTTCCACAGATCAGCCTGCAGGAGATGCTTGACGACCTTCACCTTGGAGACGACGCCACGGGCGATGATGGGGATCCAATGATGGACTGAGTACTGAGGTCATGGGCATGAACAGGGCGGTCACCCGCCAGGAGGCAGTTTTCTGTTGGGCTTTGTAATAAAATATTAAGCTGTTTGCTTAAACCCTTTTCCACTCAGATGCGCATTTTTGAACCCCTTTTGCATTCCTTTAGTAACCAAGTTGAATTAAAGACCTTTCTTAATGGATTCCAAGTTTTAAAGGCTTAATTTCGAGCAGATAACAGCTTTACACATAAACAGCCTGCAAGTTACCCGCAGGCAGTTCAGGTGTTATGCTGGTTGCATGTAGCCACTTTCACTTTGTTTTTGAGTGGGAAAGGGTTAACAAGATGTTTAATGTTTTCATCAAGCCCATTGAAGTTAATCTTCAGCTTGGCAATTAAGCTGTAACATTAAGTATTATATACATTTATTAAAGGAACATTTTTCAGTGTCTGCCTTTGAGATTGGTCAAAACTTGTTAAAATGTTTGCATTGAGTTTAATTTATTTTGGCTTCATAAACTTGATTCCATTTTTGGTAAATATGGACATTTTGCGCATTGTCTTAAAATTTTAAGAGGTTTTAAAGTTCTTGACTTTAGTGGATATTCGATAAATCCACTCGCCTGATACTGTTTTTGCCTGTCAGTATCAACTTGGTGGACTGTATTAGCAAATATAAGTCTTAATTGCATTATATTACAAACTTTATATGAAAAAGTTGTTTTTGTACAGTTATTAAAAAATATGCTTTCAAGAAATAAATACAATGTCAAATTTTGTGAAATACTGTTTATTACATAGATCAGGTTACAGTACTCTGTATCATATTATAAACATCATCGTATATTTGTTAATTAGAGAAATACAATGTATTTTATATGGTGACTTTGAAGAATCTGTTATAAATTTCTAATTGAACATATTACAAGTATATGAATTGCAGTTTCTAATATGCATTATTCATTGTGTTAGTTTGTTTTATTCGTGTGCTTTGATTCTCTTGTCATTTGTACAATACATGTTTGCTTTCACAATAAGAAAGAATGTTGAATCTGCTTTGTCATGGGTATGTTTATTTATAATACCAAAATGTGACAACTATTTTGTTTGTAAAATGTAGATTTGTATCAATCTTAAGTATGATTGTGTCATTTATATATGTTGGGATATTTCTTTTGTTTGTAAAGTGAATTTGGAGTTATATGATACCAATATTGGATTTATGTCTTGTTTATTTAGTGTGCAGAACTGAATGATTTTTGTTGAAAGGGTAAATAAATTAAAGTGTACACCAATGGGAGTTTGTTATTAATTGAATGTTATCAGAACTGTAATCAATTGCATATTAATAATATATTTACGGTTATGAAAATAAATTGGAGGTTGTATTACACATTTATTTTTCGGAAAATGTTGAATATCCTTACCCAATATTTTCGTATTTTAATGAATAATCATTGTTGTTCATCATATTGGTTCAACTTAAATTTTCATACAAATAATACAAGTATCCGGTTTTTCTGGCTGAGTATACTAGCACAAGACTGCATAACAATATCTATCAGTAAATTGTTTAGCCTGCTTGCAGTTCGTTGGATATAGCTGCCATATTGGTTTAGTGTATGTCTGCATTGGTCTGTGCTTTCTCATTTATCATTTTAGAACCATTAACAGCGAATGATTAATTAATTGATACACCATATCTCTGTGTAAGACTGGCGTCTATAGCTGGAAGTCAGTTTAAGGAGTCAAATTTGTTTTTATTTATTTATTCATGCAAACAGCACTTAACTGACAAAAACACTTCAGCACGTTAAAAATCATTGTCTAGCTCCTCTTCACATGAATAACCATAAAGTTATGATACATGTTACCCTTGTTGGCATTACAAACTGTAAATAAAAAATAAACTTCACAATGGTTAAAGCCATTCTCTAGTTCCCTTTGACATGAATCACCATGTGTCTGTTGCAAGACTTATTATTTAAAAAAAACTAACTATTCATAAAGGTGAAAATCATTGTCTAGTTCCTTTTGACATGAATGACCATGTGTTTGCGCATGTTACCCCTGTCAGCAAACCGTCTCTCACAGATCCTACACTGGTAAGGTTTCTCTCCGGTGTGGGTACGTATGTGGATCTCCAGGGCGGAAGGAGTGGCAAATCTCTTTGAGCACACGGAGCAAATGGAGTTGTTGCCCTTGGTTCTGAGACTGGATTGCTCTCCCTCGAATCTGGAGTCTGAAAGGGAAGAATAATGTCAAGCTTAAATGATTTTGAATGAGGGAGTACAAAACAAAGAGCAGAATTACAAAATATAAAACTAAGAGCGCTGTTAGTAATTAGCTCAACTGAGCACGAACTGCTCAAGAAGGGCATTATGATCACCGTATGTCCGACGTTCGGCCTCCTTGTGCAACTTCAACTTCAAGCTTATTATCACATTAGTTTATTACATTAGTAGACTTTCAAGTACATGTATGTGCTTATATAGAAAATTGTTAAACATCTCACATACAACATGTACAACACAAGTAAATGTTGAGAGACTAGTTTATTATATCTGCCCAATATTACTACACTTATAAAAAATACATTTAACCCTGCAAACTTTATACTGGTAGATTGAATTCTCAAATGATCAGGAATGTGTGTATACTGCCAGTAACATATAATGCTATGATTTGGTCAATCTTTAAGAGCATCAAATAAGAAGTCTACAGTTATGATTGAAGGATGAAGAGTGGAGGCTATATTCACCATGGAGGCTATATTCACCATGGAGGCTATATTCACCATGGAGGCTATATTCACCAACACATCCTAAGACTCAAGAGTATTCGCACTTTGACGCGTTTGTAGTTCCTTAGAAAATCAAATTTACTTTTGAGACCTTTCTTATAAGATTCAAGTTTGAACGGCTTTATTTCCTACTGCAAGATAATAATGAGCAGCAAACAGCATAAAACTTGAAATGACTGTTAGTTACTCACAGGCTGTTCTGGTTTCATTCTGGTTGCATATAGCCATTTTCACTTCCCTTCTGAGCAGGAAAGGGTTAAAAATACAAATAGAAACAAGAAAAATATGTCCAGCATTTTTATTTAAACAGGCTGCAAACATTGCTTAAATCATAAATGAATTGTTCTAAATGATAAAATGATGAGGTGTTTAGGTGTGTAATTTCATGTTCTATTCAACTGTATCATACTTTTACATGTAGAACATTACAGTTCTAAGTTATATTCTTTATTTTTAGACGTCCGTCTAAGAATTGGTTGTTGAGTATGGGCCCAGACCATGTATTGGTAAAGCATGACTGTGTTAACTCTTTTAGTGCTGGAACCAAATTTTGAAGGCCTTTGCAAACAGTTTGGATCCAGATGTGACGCCACAGAACGTGGCGTCTCATCAGGATCCAAACTGTTTGCTATTCTGATAGTATTCTTGAAAAAAAACAACGAAGAAAATGCTTATTTAGAAATTCAGCAGACAACATTTTAGCAGACAACAAATTTCTCAGCATGCAAAGGGTTAAGTTGCAACTATGCTGAATGGATGGGCTGAATAAAGTTGAGTAACAGGTAGCTAAAATCAGCAGTTGAATAATTTGATAAGCAGCCCATAACAATTACAAAAACACAATATGGATGCAAGCATTTATTTCTAAAGTATCTCTATTTTTTTATGTAACAAATTACAATCATGGGGTGTAGCACAGGGGGGAAGCCTATATTTTATATTATAGTCTGTATTATAGCATATCTAAAAAAATATGGGCTTCCCCCCTGTGGGGTGTAGTAGTTACTTAAAAATCTACACCAACACTACATTAACTGTTTTAACAAGTTTGCCATATATAAATAAAGTTGCATTACATGAAATATTAACATATGTTAACAAAATATTTTTTTTTAATCAACAAAATTAAATTACATTTATACACAAATTATTTGAAATAAACTGAATGATATGTATATAAAACAGTTACACATTTTTGTGTTGCCATAACCATTATTCTGAAAAAGCATCATCATTGCGACTATCTTTTATAGTTACATACCTTTAATTGTTCACAGATTGGGGCATTTTTTTAAATGTGTCAGTAAATGCCTTTAATTGTAGATTTTTACCACTGAACTGTGGTGCTCCATTATACTGACAAGATTAAAATTTAAGAAAGAAGTTTGTCCCCATCACGGCTCAAACCAATGTCCTTTGGATTAATAGGCTATGGCCAAAACCACTCATTTGAAACTTTATATAAGTGATCCACTCGCTGTAGCAAACTTTTTAGAAAACAACAGAATAATTCCAAATTTATAAATTCTTTCGCCTATGTAACGCATTATAACTTTTTGTCAATTTCAAATAATAATAATTCATAAACGAAGCTGTATTTTCAGTGAAAGTCTACATTATAATAGAAGCATTTTGCTCCCTGATTTAAATTGTTTTATTTTTCGAATCTGTGACAAAAAGTCGGAAAATTGTCTTTTCGACAATCTGTAAACAAGTCCCTTTTTAAGCAATTTTTTCAGATACGTAAATGTTGAAATATGAAAACATAAATCTAAGGAGTGCATTGTGAAAAATGACAACATATAAGAAGTGCATTCTGAAAAAATGACACCAAAATTGTTAACAAGAACAGCAAAGCAAACAGCAAAGATGATTTTTTCATAAACTTCAAAATCTCTCAAATATTCCTTACAAGCCTGTATGTGAGCACTCAACAGTAAAATATGAGCGACGTCATGTGAAAATGGGTCCAATGCCATATGCAGACAGCGTAGCTCCAGACCCACCTGTGCATTTAAGTAGTCATGTCAGGAGCTACCCAGTCCACCTTAACATCCAGCAAGGTTTTGTGGTTTCATTAGACAGACAGGCTGGTCCGGGGCTATGCTGGCCGTACATACTTATTTTCCCATGACGCTGCTTTTTAAATCACACCTGCCTAAAATAGTGGTTAGAGGCACTTCAATACTACTTTTGTCTAATAACAAATTAACTTAAGATTAGGGATAAAAAGCATAAAAAGCCTGATGTAAATTGCCATTAAATTTGAATGTTATTTACCAAATACATAATATTATACTTCAAGAACACATCACTTGATATGTTTGATCATTTTCTATGATTGTTTTCGTTCTTTGAGTAATAAGGCAACACAAAATGCCTCAAAGCAAACTTTGTACAATCACTATTTACAAAACATGACTAAAACTAATTACCAGGGCCCATATTCACCAACCAATTCTTAGACTTAGGTCTTAAAATACAGAATATTCTTAAAACTTTATTGTAACTATACATGTAACTACTTGAAATTCATTAAGAACAATATGTTAATGCTATAAGCACCATATTTATTCTATACATCTATTTTTAGCCTAAATATATTCAAAACGTGAAGTATTTTTATTGAGTCCAAGACTATTCGTAAGTCTAAGAATAAATAGTTAAAAACGGGCCTCAACAAAAAGTTCTGGGAATTGTAACATGGTCATCACAGGTTTTCAAGTGTCATAAAAACAACAACCGCCACTGTTCTTAATGTTCTGCCACTGTTTTTAATGTTCCGTTTTTAATCAAACTATAACTCAATAATATTAAATTGGAAGATCACTGCAATTTATGGTCTTGCAGATTTATGCAATCACTGTAAATCAGTCCGACCCCCACTGGTGTCAAAGTCCTGCAGATTGCAGTTTTTCAAATGTGTCAGAATGTGGCTCTTCAGTGATGATTTACGATTGAACTTTTTGGGGCAGACGTGACACTGGTGGGGTTTCTCCCCCGTGTGAATACGCATGTGTCTTTCCACTTCCTTTGGACTGCGGAATCCCTTCTTGCACACTGGGCAGTGGTGTCGATAGATTGGCTCTGAAAGTCATGAACAAATTATATAAGCCTTGTTCTGGAAAAACTGGGTTTAATGCATGTGCGTAAAAGTGTTGTCCCAGATTTAATAGCCTGTGCAGTCTGCACAGGCTAATCTGGGATGACATTTTA
>VMBQ01006390.1:0-26155 GCA_007657795.1 Dreissena rostriformis | reverse complement strand
ATAGCCAAATAAGGAAAACTGCCCCGCCCACTGGCGGCCATGTTTTTCAACGGACCGGAACCACTTTTGAACTCAACCAACATATCATTAAGACAAACATTTTGACAAAGTAACATGAAGATTGGGCATGAAATCTGACTTCTACAGTGTTTTTACAAGGTTTTTCTTTTTTTTTTGACCTAGTGACCTAGTTTTTGACCCAACATGACCCAGTTTCAAACTTTACAGAGGTATCATTAGGACAAATCTACTGACCAAGTTTCATGAAGATAGGACATGAAATGTGGCCTTTAGAGTGTTAACAAGGTTTCTCTATAGCCAAATAAGGAAAACTGCCCCGTCCACTGGCGGCCATGTTTTTCAACCGACCGGAACCACTTTTGAACTCAACCAACATATCATTAAGACAAACATTTTGACAAAGTTACATGAAGATTGGGCATGAAATGTGACTTCTACAGTGTTAACAAGTTTTTTCCGTTTTTTGACATATAGTGACCTAGTATTTGACCCAGCATGACCCAGTTTCGAACTCGATCGAGGTATTATTGGGACAGATCTACCGACCAAGTTTCATGAAGATCAGACAAGAAATGTGGCCTCTAGAGTTTTTACAAGGTTTTTCTATATATCCAAATTAGGAAAACTGCCCCGCCCACTGGCGGCCATGATTTAAACGGACTGGAACCACTTTTGAATTCAACCAACATATCATTAAGACAAACATTTTGACAAAGTTACATGAAGATTGGGCATGAAATATGACTTCTACAGTGTTTACAAGGTTTTTCTTTTTTTTGACCTAGTGACCTAGTTTTTGCCCCAGCATGACCCAGTTTCGAACTCGATCGAGATATCATTGGGACAAATCTTCGGACCAAGTTTCATGAAGATCTGACAAGAAATGTGGCCTCTAGAGTGTTTACAAACCAATGTGGACGATGGACGGGCGGACAACTGACAAAGACCGATCCTGAAACCTCACTTGAGCAATCAGGTGAGCTAAAAAAAAACATACAAAGTGAACTAATTAAATGTGTCAATGTGACAAGTGATAAACAAGTGATGTGTTTGAGAAACACTACGCCCCCTATTGAGAGATTTTGACCCATATGTTTGACCTTTGACCTTGAAGGATGACCTTGACCTTGACCTTTCACCACTCAAAATGTGCAGGTCTATGAGATACACATGCATGCCAAATATCAAGTTGCTATCTCCAATATTGCAAAAGTTATGACAAAGGTTAAAGTTTTGGGACAGAATGACAGACAGACTATACAAAAACAATATACCCCCTTTTTATTTTAAAAAGGGGGGCATAAACATGTGTCAGCATGTGAAAATTTTCAAAATTATGAACATCAATCATGTCAATGTGTCAACTTGTACAATGTCTCATCTCAAAATCTGTGTCAACACATTTTAACAACATATGCATCAAATTGTAACTTCATCTGGTTGTGTTTAAACATATCATAAGTTACTTGACATATCACTTACAATTTAATTTCATGTGAAGACCGTAACTTGACTTTACACTGAAGTTCCTAAGAATGTTGTTGTTTTTTGTAGATGTTTCAACAATTTACAATTGGTCAACTTTTTACACAGTCTCATCTCCACACTCATGCCAACCAATAACCACCCTAAAAGTGTGTCAAACCCAAAAGTTCTGTCCGGATGTGTGTCAATATGCAAAATTTGACAAGATACCCACACTACAAGCGTGTCAAAGCCTGCAGTTATGTGCTGGTATGAGTTAAAACTGCAATGTGTCAACTTGTACAATGTCTCATCTCAAACTCTGTGTCAACATATTTTATATACTACATGTGCATCAAATTCTCCAATTCCACCCGGGTGTGTGTCAACATGTGAGACTTGACACTACACTTCTGGTTGAACTTCCTGTGACACACGTGACACTCATACGGTTTCTCCCCGGTATGTGTCCTCATGTGTCGCGCCACCTGCCAGTTGAACCGGAACGCTCTCTGACACACCTCGCACGTGTGCTGGTACTTGTAAGGATCCGTCTTCAGTCTGGGACCGTATGAATCTGAAGATACATGTAACAAGCAATCTTGGATTTTAATGGGTTTTCATGATCGTCATTAATATTAAAGGTATATCAAATATAAATATCTAAATATATATTTTAAAGAATATTAAATATTAAGAATTTATAAAGGATCCGTCTTCATTTTGGGACAATATACATCTGAAGATAACAAACATTCTTGCATTTAAATGGGTTTTCAAGATTGTAGTGAATTTTGAAGGTATTAACTCAAGGTCACGCAAAAATAATTAATTAATGCCAAAGGTGTTTTTGTGCCAGTCATGTAGCATTAAAACCACAACAGCGCTTTTTAAATTGCATCAACACCACTGTTTATTAATGATCCTGAATGCAATATTACAAAACAATGTTTATGGTTAACAACTCTGATGTCACTGGTCCCATGTGCTACATTTATGTATTGTTAAGAGAGCAACGGTAATATTTAGTTTGAACATGATTGGCTTAAGCACAATTCTACTTGCATTCATAAAATTGCAATAACAAACAATGAACTAGAAGCTTATGACACAGTTTTAGTCTGAACAAGCTGTTTTAAGAAACGAAATAACATTTGACCTTCAAGTGTGACCTTGACCTTTGGGGAAGGGAAACCGGTTTGTTACGAGACAAACTGTCTACTTATGTTGTCATTTGTGGTCATATTAAAATTGCATGATGAATCACAAATAAACAGTCTGGACAAGTTCAATGTCCGAATTTGAAGTTTGACCTTCTAGTAAGGCATTGACCTTTGAGCTAGGGAGACCGTTGATATACCTGACACATAGTTCTCTCATGTTTTTTTTCGGTAAGTTATTTTTAATTGAATGATGAATGATGAGGTTACAGTACAAACAAGCCTTTTTATGGCAAAATTTCACTTTTGACCTTCTAATGTGACATTGACCTTTGAGGTAGGGAGACGATTGATATATATGGTACCTGATACACAGTATTCTTGTGGTCTTTTGCGGAAAGTTATTTTAAAATTGCATGATGAATGATGAAGCTCCAGTCTGGACAAGCTGTTTTTTGGCAAAGTTTGACCCTTTGACCTTTAAGTGTGACCTTGACCTTTGAGGAGGGAGACTGGTGTTATAGAAGACACATTGTCTAGTGATGGTGGAAATTTGTGGTACATGTAAATTATCCTAGAATAACATAATGAATGACAAAGTTACAGTCTGGACAAGCTCAAATGCATGCACGCACATACACTCTACCAGGGCTTTTTTTCCTTCTTTGCGAGTGGCCCTGGAAGGACATTTCACAATTTTGATAGGGACAATTCACAAACCTAACATGGCCGTGAATTTCTACAAAATTGGCCGTTTTTCACAATTTTAAAAATTTCACGACTCGGTTTTTAACAATTTTAAGAAGTTCGTGACTCAATTTTTCACAATTTTGAATAGTTCGCGACTCAATTTTTCACAATTTTGCAAAGTTTGCAACTCATTTTTTCATAATTTTGAAAAGTTCGCGACTCATTTTTTCACAAAGTGAGGGGGCCAGGGCCGCTTCACAAAGTCAGGAAAAAAAGCCCTGACTCTACCATCGTGACTGCTATATCAAGCTTACCGCATGCCGACTCGACAAAAAGAATCATAACTATAACAAAGGGCCAAAAGGACAAAAACAAATTATGAGAGATGAAAATGTATACCGGAGATTGTCCGAAAAATTATATATATATGACTTTTTGGTGAAAGTACAAATGTTTCCGGACAGAATCCATCAGTAACAAGACACTCACTCATTTAGCAGAGATCCACCAAGCATAAAATAATCACATAAGTCATATTATCACAAAAATTAAACATAAACATTTTTCACATAACTTGTAATCTTTCGTCTTTTTTCATTAGAAATCATATAATCATGTGTATAATCGACAGTATATATATCCACCTGATTATAGCACAAATTAATGCTAACCAGTTAACATTAAATGACACAGACATATATTTAGTGTGTGTGTGTGTGTGTGTGGTAAATTGGAGCAATTTTTTCAACATGATAACAATTTTAAAATTTATGCAGATTTATTTCTTAAATAATCAGCAATCTAAAACATACCAAAGGTTCAATAACATTTTCGAAATAAAAAAGTGCCACATTGAAGCTAATACGTCATATATAAATGAGTCATTTGTAAGTTACTAAATTTATCACTTATTAGTATAAAAACAATACAAAAATACTTAACTGACCAACTTTTTGGGAACACTCATCCAAAGAATGTCGTGTTCTGAGAAAACTGGGCAAATTTGCTTGTGCGTAAATTGTCATCCCAGATTAGCCTGTGCAGTCCGCACAGGCTTATCAGGGACGACAATTTCCGCTTTTATGGAATTTTTCGTTTAAATGATGTCTCTTCTTAGGGAAAATCCAGTTTAGGCGGAAAGTGTCGTCCCGGATTAGCCTGTGCGGACTGCACAGGCTAATCTGGGATGACACTTTACGCACATGCATTTTTCCCAGTTTTCTCAGAACACGCCACAAGATAGTTTCACACTAATCTATGATGTATCTGAAGTTGATAGAAAAACTTTGCATTAATGTAACATACAGTGATCATGTCAACACTTTGAACACAATGATATGAAAAAAAAATCCACACTGAATACAAGTACTTAAAATAAATACACACAAAAGAACATAAAATTGTACACGTGCTTATTATATGTCTATTAGGTTTTGAGATGTCTTGTCTGGTTAGATCCAACAACCTTATTGAAGGAGAGAGACTCTACTGAGAACTGCAGTACATATTCAAAATGATGGCAAATGATGGCAATTTGTTGATTGCAAAACACCAGTACCACTTAAGTATTCACACTCATTTTCAGCCCAAGAGCCTGTAGTTATTGAGATGTTTACAGGCACGTACAATTACTGAAAAGTATATAATCAGACAAGTGAAGTAACACGCTTGTAACTGTTGACTATCATGACATAAAGATTGGGGCCAGTGGATTAAACAATGGACCAAGTGAAATAACACACTTGTAACTGTTGATTATCATGACATAAAGATTGGGGCCAGTGGAATTAAACAATGGACCAATTGAAATAACACTCTTGTAACTGTTGACTATCATGACATAAAGTTTGGGGCCAGTGGATTTAAACAACGGACCAAGTGAAATAACACTCTTGTAACTGTTGACTATCATGACATAAAGATTGGGGCCAGTGGAATTAAACAATGGACCCTACAATGACATTAAATTGAGACTGTTTTCAGCCATTCAGCAAACTAAAAATTGAATGTTTGACAGCTATGTCTTGCAAAAACATTCATACACTCTCAAAGACGCTTAAAGTATTCTCATAATGTACTGGTAAGCATGGACATAAATTCCATTGCTCATCATCAATTAACATCAATCTACTCAGTACTCCTTATATCAACCTTTTTCTGAAAAAATTGGGCTTAATGCATGAGCATTAAGTTTTGTCCCAGATAAGGCCTTCACAGGCTAATCTGGGATGACACTTTATGCATATGCATCAAGCCCAGTTTTTCCAGAGTAAGGCTCATTTAATTATTTAATTATATGCGTCATGTTCTGAGAAAACTGGGCATAATGCTTGTGCGTAATTTGTCATCCCAGATTAGCCTAAGCAGTCCGCACAGGCTAATCAGGGACGACAATTTCCGCTTTTATGGAATTTTTTGTTTAAATGATGTCTCTTCTTAGCGAAAATCCAGTTGAGACGCACATGCATTATGCCCAGTTTTCTCAGAACAAGACATATATAGGCATGGACATATATAATCCATAGTGCATCGTCAATTAACATCAATCAACTCCGTACACCTCATATGATGAATCTTAAATCCAGGAAAGATGTCATCAACAGCTTAAAACACACTCACAAACAATCATCTATTGTTAAGACTGCATTGATTGTACAATGGACTTATTCATGTGTGTCACCGTGTGAGTCTTCAAGTTTGCCTTGAGGTTGAATCTTTTCCCACAGATGCTGCACTCAAAAGGTTTCTCTCCTGTGTGAATTCTCATGTGACGCGTCAGTTCTGCCCGGCCCCGGAATTTCTTGCCGCAGACTTCACAGGGACAGACTCTGGAGGGTGTGTCCATGGTAACCAGGGAGACAGACTCAGGGGTGGGATGGTTGAAAGAGTGGCCGTATGGGTATACTGGAAATATAAAGCGCAAATCTTAATGCCGAGAGATACTGGTCTGTAAGATACAGTTGGTATGATAAATGGAAAATCTTCAGAATATGCTTTTTTTGCTTCATCAATTCTATAAATAACAAACAGGGTGCATTTTTTAAATATTTATTATGTATAAATTTTGGTACAAGTATTATTATCAACTGACAATTGATTCCTCGGCCTGTGTCCAACTAATATGCATTTTGATTTTGTGATAAATTTGCAAAGAGATGTGTTTGTCAGAAACACAATGCCCCCTACTGCGACACTTTGATTACTATTGTTTGACCTTTGACCTTGAAAGATGACCTTGACCTTTCACCACTCAAAATGTGCAGCTCCATGAGATACACATGCATGCCAAATATGAAGTTGCTATCTTCAATATTGCAAAAGATATGGCCAATGTTAAAGTTTTCGGATGCACAGAGTGACGGACTGACGGACAGTTCAACTGCTATATGCCACCCTACCAAGGGGCAAAAAAATACATGCCTCTTACAAATACAAATACATGGTATCAAGAGAATTCACAAAAGATTTTACGTTTGAACACACATCTATGAGAAATGATGTCATAATCCCAACAGACAACATATTTATAAGCGTCTTTCCATTCACGAAATTGACATACAGAAGACCACATACAAACATTATAAGAAGCAAATGTGTCACCATTTTTATTTAATATTTTATCAAATTTAAGTCCTGTTTCATATGTTTGTAGGCAAACAATCACAGTTTTCGTTCTTAAACTTTTCATCACATAGATCTACACACACATTCTCTTAAATACTAGCACATCACCATTTTAACTCAAATATAAATGAAATCATGTATGTCATTGAAGCTTTCACTGAAAATCACACGTTACGCACAGGATATTTACAAAATAAAATCTAAACAAAATTCGAACAATATAACCATTATCTGTCTGATCTTAAACAAAGGGTTCAGCCAGTCCCTGTCCCACTTCCCATGGCCCTGTAGCCCTCTGGTGAACAACCATGTGAGACTTGAGGTTTCCCTTCAGTGTGAACCGTTTCCCGCACGTATTACACTCGTAGGGTTTCTCTCCAGTGTGGACGCGCATGTGCCTCACAAGGTCCGTACGGAACTTGAACCCTTTACCGCAGACAGTGCACACGTGTGGCTGGCCTGACAAAACAGCTGAAAACACAACAACAACGACAATATAGAAAATATAATTTAACTCTTTCAGTGCTGGAACCGAATTTTGAAGGCCTTTGCAAACAGTTCGGATCCAGATGAGACGCCACAGAACGTGGCGTCTCATCAGGATCCAAACTGTTCGCTATTCTGATAGTATTATTTGGAAAAAATCTAAGAAAATGCTAATTTTAGAAATTCAGCAGACGACATTTTAGCAGACAACAAATTTCCCATCATGCAAAGGGTTAATGCTTACTCAGTTATGAGTTATTCACACAAAAAAGTAAGTTTTCTTTGCAAATAAAACTTTATTCAACAAAACTTCTAAAAATACAGTGAAAAGAATATAATTTAATGCCAACTAAGTTACAAGTTATTCACGGAAAAAAGTTAGAGTTTTCTATGCACATACAACTTTATTCCACAAAACTTCAAAAATACAACGAAAAGAATATAATTTAATGCCAACTTAGTTATAAGTTATTCACACACAAAAGAGTAAGAGTGTTTTCTTTGCACATGAAACTTTATTTCACAAAACATGTGAAAATACAACAACAAGAATATAACTTAATACCAACTTAGTTATAAGTTATTCGCATACACAAAATAGTGACAGTGTTTTCTTTACACATGAAACTTTATTGCACACACTAAATGAGGAAATAAAAAAGCACACTTAATCACGTTATATTTTTTAGTTTCAAATAATTTTCCACTTAAAACCAATCATTTAATAACATTTAAAATAAGAAATAAACGGACATACAGAAAAAGCACACAACAAGGCTTGTCACCATAGGATGACATGTGCCCCCTTTTTCCACATTTTTCGAAACCTAAACGCAAAACCTAAACGCAAAGTGTGACGGAATTTCAGACGGACAGCCAGATGGACGGACAGACGGACGGACAGTGCGATCACTATATGCCCACCTTGGGGGCATAAAAACACACAATCTATGCACAAATAGTCATGATAGATTCTGTCATTTTCCTTGAAAAAGACAGAGGCCATGGGAGTTCATCTCTTGCATGTGAACCCATATTCAGCATTCTCAACGAGACAAACAAGAACTGGTATACAACAATCACATGTACCATAATGTATGAATATATTAAAAATCTGCTAGTATCATTACATAATTGTTCTTCGTGGAATCCTGTTGATAAAGGAATATCAAACTAAAATACTGTTATGGTTACATTTAAACCCTAAAACATATGCACAAACAAAATTGAGCATGGAACAAGATGTGTTTGTGAAACACTATGTCCACTTTTGAGCGATTTTGACCCATAAATTTGACCTTTGACCCAAACAAACCAACAGACCAACAGACAGGGCAAAAACAATATGTCCCCCAGTATATACTGGTGGACATAAAAAGGAAGCAAATCAAGAGCATAATTTTTGCTAATAAAGCTTTACAAGTATCACATCAATATTGTCCAGGGTCCCTAATCACCAACCGATTAAGAATAAATAATATACTTAGATCCCAGAAAAAGACTTCTGACTTTATATATGAACAGGCTACCAGTGGTGCCTATGTAAGAAACAATGTACTGAGTAAAGAAATATGTAAATAGGGGTGGTTAATGCCAAGTTTGACTCAAATTTAAAGGAATCATCAGATGTTTTAATTCAAATAATATTCTTTATTCTTAGTCTTAATTGCGTCTGACTTCATATGTGTACAGGCTACCAATTGAGCATATTTTGTTTTACGTAAATAACAATATCGTAAGAAATATTTAACACTTTGAGCGCTGGAACCGGACTTTGAAGGTTTTTGCCAACAGTTTGGATACAGATGAGACGCCACAGAACGTGGTGTCTCATCAGGATTTAAACTGTTTGCTAATCTGATAGTGGTCTTCGTAAAAAAGTGAAGAAAAGGATGATTTTAGAAATTCAGCAGACAACATTTAAGCAGACGACAAATTTCCCAGCATGCAAAGGGTTAAAAACAAGTCATTATTGCCAAGTTTGACTCAATTTAAAGTACTTATTCAATATTTTACTTTAAAGACTATTCTTTATTCTTAGTCTTAAGTCTAAAAATTTGATGAATACAGGCCGAGGTATATCTCATTTCACACAAATTGACACTAGTTCAATTTGCCATGTCTTTTCATGTGATGCTTCAGTCCGTTCTTGAGACTAAACCTGGCCCCGCACAGCTCACACGTGTACGGTTTCTCTCCGGTATGCGAGCGCATGTGACGTACAAGTTCCGCAGGACGCACAAACTTCTTGTCGCATACAGAACAGCCGTGCCTCTTTGAATATGGCGCGTGGGTCACTGAAAGGTAATATTGAAACACAATATTATGTGAAGTTGGAATAAGACATCACTCGATGAATAAACTGTTTTTTTCAACAATGCATTATTTCAAGTTAAACTTGCTTGTTGTATTCATTAATTTTGATGAATTATAGGTAAAATAGACACTTGCACATATAAATGCATCATATAAATTGATTTAACATCAAAAGTGATGTTTAATTTGATTTTTTTTTAATTAAATCCTCAAAAAATGAAAACGTGTTCATGAATGCATGAGCACAGTTAAAAAATACAGTCAAAATCATAAAAATACCATCCTTGTTATTAAGGGTATCACGTTTACAGATTTTTTTAAACGTTTAAACGAAATGAAATAAACGAAACGTTACCGTTTAAACGGTATCCCTATGTCCGTTTTAAAAGCATCAGTACCATCGCATTTCCAAACTGCAAGTACATGTTGTAATTATTTCCGGAAGTTATATTCAGTGCCTATCCCATTCGCGCAATGATGGCATATTCAAACCATAAAATATTATAAACCAGACCATCCGTATCACCACATCTGTATTCATCATTCTATTAAAACAATTTGGAGAACGTTGAAAATATGTAAAATCGACGACAAATACTGTATTCGAAAACAACACCCTGAAAAAATGTCATTTTTTGCACATGAAATACAATGTGCATATCCTTTGACTGCAGTACATGAAAAACCAGTTAACTAGCAAAAACCTAATCAATACAGTAGACTCTGCCAATACCGGACGGTCAGGGGACCGGCCTGATCGTCCGGTTTACCAAGAGTAGGCATATTGCCGAAATATACATTGCATGCATTGTGTACAAAATCATATAAGAATACAACAAACCATAAACATTTACATGTACCATGTGATAACTGTACACATGTAGTGTTTATGTTTAAAGTATTCTTCGAAAAATGTGTTTTATTCGATTAAAAGCAGAAAACGTTCCATACCGACTTGTATTGATTAATCCCAAAGTGAGCGTGGTGCTTTATATATGTACGTACATGTACATGCGTACGTGACATTTGTCATATAGGCGAGTGAGTCGTGTTCGAGTTCGCTATAAATAGCTCTGAATTAATTAAGTTTTATTTGTTTAATCTGACAAACAACCATTTAAGCGTTAAAAGTATGGCTTTAAGATTTTTTAAACTACCCGAGAAGAAAGTGATCGTCGCAACGGCATGCATTATTTTTTAATTAAATTGTTTATCATAAGCTTTATAAAACGATCGCGTCAGTCACTTTTTGGTGTTACCGCACGTCTATAATAGACATTCTCAGTTTGTTTTACATTATTTAATCGGACTTCAATAGCGCGGTAGCGACTTGACACCTTAATGGAATGTTTAATCCGATTATCGATAATTGCGCGAGCGGAACGTGTGACACCGCGCGAGCCGTGCTGACTAGGTATTCTAATTTACACGCCTCGGGCATCTTGAGAATTTGGACCGTCCGGTATACTCAATGTATTTTACGTTGAAAATGACGAAATTCAAGGAGATATCCGCCCGGTTTCCGGTTTTGAGAGAGTCCGGTTTATTCAACATTTTTTAACAAAGAAATAGAAGGGAAAAATACGGGACTGACACGACCGTTCGGAATCGGGAGATTTCCGGTATTCGGAGAGTCCGGTATTAGCAGAGTCTACTGTATATCATTTGGTTAAAATATTGCTTTTCAACATGCTACCGCAGTGCTTTACTTTGCTAATCAATCACGTAAAATATTTCAAGATGGCGGCAAATGCACTGTTTCGTTGCCAAGTTGTAAGATTTTTGGAAAGTAGCGAAGATTTTCCGTTAGTTTCCGTTCATGTCCGTGCCATCCGCTAACCAATCAGAAATGCATTACTGCCGAATTCGGTAATGCCCGGATTAACCGCAAGTACCCGGATTTCTCAGTTCGTCATCGATATACTTTGTACGGCTAGTCGGGTACATTATTTGCACCCCAATATTTATTATATTGATATTAACTGTCGTTTAAACGTTAACTGTTTTTGTTAACGTGTTTGAGCAAAACACGAAACGCGACCGTTTAAACGTGATACCCTTACTTGTTATTGTAAAAAATAAAGGAAAAGTGCTTATTATACTACAATTACAGACAAAATATTCCATAAAACATCCTTAACATGAAATGAACAGTTTTGGATGAGAAAATCACCCAAATGATATCCATTCCAAGTTTGATGTCCTATTCCAAAGTTACATATTGGAGTGTTTAATGATTGCATTTGATTTCTAGGAGATGTTGCGTAAGACACTGTAGAAGGTCAATGGATTCTTTTTCCATGCTTACATGGATTGCCAGTTCAAAATGATTTTTTCTGGATGCAACATGACGTGGGAAATTGTTTAAAGCTAAACAAAGGCAAAGGTTATATTTTTGACACCTTGACAAGAAACCTTGAGGACAAATATGTTGGTGTAATCTGTTCATTAAATCAAATCAAGTCATGGCAAATTGTGAGCTGTCTATGTCAAGAATATGTTGGTATAATCTGTACATAAAGTCAACTCAAATCATGACAAAGTTTGAGACAGAAAATCTTTAAATGACTTTGACCTTGAGCCGCTAAGCTATCTAGACATTGCTTCAATAACCTTAACTAAAACATTGTAGGAAAGTTTTATAAAAAATCCTTAAAGGGTATAAGAGATTTGCACCATACACCAAAATAAAAATCTGAAACTTTTGACTTTGATCTTTTACAAATTTTCTGTTCATCGTCTCAATTAACTTAAAAACATTTAAGCCAAGTTTCATGAAAATCCTTTTAAGGGTAATACAGACCTGGAGCAGACACAAAAATGGAGGCTCAATCCTTTGGCCTTTATGTACAACATTGACCCCAAGTAATATAACTGACTCGTGCCTTCTTCACATCATCCCTATGAACTAAAGAATTGACACAAATTTCATGAAAATCTGTCAAAGGGAATTGCAGATATGAAGCTGACAAAAAGTGTTGCAGACAGACCGACAGACAGAAGTATGCAGGGCATTCCTTTAATGGCCCTTCTGCTTTGCTGCAGGGGATTAAAAATGGGGCAATAACTGATTGAAAGATCAAAGAACTAGAACCATCTGACAAATTTTATTTTATTGGACAGGACTTCTAAGTAAGTAATCAAAGGGCAATAACTCCCTAAAATATAAATAGAGCAGAATGACAATTAACGCATGTTCACCCTATAAGCCAAGGACACTGCAGATAAAAGTTTCATCAAATTTTATTCCTGTGATAATTGAAAAGCTAACAACATTTTAAGTTTGAATACACATTTATTTTTTGTGTACACTACATGCATTAATAATTTATACATGACAGTCCACGTCAATAACAACATTACAATATTCATAACAACACAATTAATATCAATAATTTAGAGATTTAGCTTCTGACCACAAATGTTATATATGAATCAAATTTTGCTTGAGTAGTAACACTTCATGTTTGTAGCCATAAAGAACAGAATAATCAGCAATTATGAAATTAACACTAGCAATAAACATACCGATAATACCATGACTTTTCATTACTGATGTTACTTATATAAAAGATCTTTTTCTGAGATACAGGTGCCATAAGAATTCAGGAAGCTACTGGATTCTGATTGTGAAGTGTTTTCAATCTTCCTGTAAGGGCACGCCAGTCGTTCATGTCGCACCATTGCATCGTGACGAGCGAATGTTTTGCCGCACGTGCACACGTATGGTCTTTCACCGGTATGTGTCATCATGTGTCGCTTGAAATGAACGGAGGAAATGTCTTTTCCGCACAGCTCGCATGTTTTGTAAATTTGTCGATTCACTGAAAAATAAAATCTTTGATAGTTAATCACCAATTGTTGCAAAGACGAGTTAATGAATTCAGGAAACTATTTAAATATATATAAAAAAAATCAAACAAAAGTGCAACATTGTGAAAAACACCAATCACTTTGTGACTGATACCCTATCATGAATTTGAATTAAAACAAGCAAATTTGTTGAATTGATATCCCTGCCAAATGAATTTTGTTTATGGATAGGTGCGAATCCCTTGATAGTTTAGGGTCATCGTTCTTGTGCATGGCACTTCTTCCCATTGATTTCTACACACCCATGAAGTTTCATATTGAAATCTTGTATACCGAAACAAAGGGCAATAACGGTAACTCTTATTTAACTAGTGACCTGAAAATCAATAGGGGTCATCTGCCGGTCATGACCAATGTCCCTATGAAGTTTCGTGATCCCAGGCCTAAGCGTTCTTGAGTTATCATCCCGAAACCATTTGACTGCTTCAGGTCACCGTGACCTTGACCTTTGACCAAGTGACCTGAAAATCAATAGGGGTCATCTGCCGGTCATGACCAATGTCCCTATGAAGTTTCGTGATCCCAGGCCTAAGCGTTCTTGAGTTATCATCCGGAAACCATTTTACTGCTTCAAGTCACTGTGACCTTGACCTTTGACCTAGTGACCTGAAAATCAATAGGGGTCATCTGCCAGTCATGATCAATGTACCTATGAAGTTTCATGATCCTAGGCGTAAGCATTCTTGAGTTATCATCCGGAAACCATTTTACTATTTCGAGTCACTGTGACCTTGACCTTTGACCTAGTGACCTGAAAATCAATAGGGGTCATTTGCCAGTCATGATCAATGTACCTATGAAGTTTCATGATTCTAGGCATAAGCGTTCTTGAGTTATCATCCTGAAACCATTTTTCTATTTCGAGTCGCTGTGACCTTGACCTTTGACCTAGTGACCTGAAAATCAATAGGGGTCATCTGCGAGGTATGATCAATGTACCTATGAAGTTTCATGATCCTAGACGTAAGCGTTCTCGAGTTATTATCCGGAAACCATTTAACTATTTCTAGTCACTGTGACCTTGACCTTTGACCTAGTGACCTCAAAATCAATAGGGGTCATCTGCCAGTCATGATCAATGTACCCATGAAGTTTCATGATCCTAGGCCTAAGCGTTCTTGAGTTATCACCTGAAAACCATCTGGTGGACGGACGGACATACCGACCGACCTACCGAAAAACAATATACCCCCTCTTCTTCGAAGGGGGGCATTATAAAGTGAAGGGTTGTGGTTCTTAAGCATGGTACTTCTCCTCATTGATATCAATACACCCATGCAGTTTCATGTTGAAGTCTTGTATGGTATCTGAGATATAGCCCTGAAAAGTTACATCATACAAAAAAACAAAGGGCAATTATGCATTACTTATATTTAAGAAATTGAAGGGTTTTGGTTCTTGTTCATGGCACTTCTCCTCATTGATATCTATACACCCATGAAGTTTCATGTTGAGATCGTATATAGTTTCTGACATATAGCCCTAAAAAGTTCAATCATAATTTAAAAAAAACAAAGGGCAATAACTCTTATTTAAGAAAGTGTAGGGTAATGGTTGTTGTGTATGGCACTTCTTTTCATTGATATCTATACACCCATGAAGTTTCATATTGATATCTTATATATTTTCTGAGATATAGCCCTGAAAAGTTTTGTGACGGAAAACGCCAATTCTATATCCCTCCGCCTTTGGCAGGGGATAATAACCTGGTGTTTAGCCTTTTTATAGTGATGTGTAGTTATTACAAAGCAGCCCCAAATTAAGTGCTGAAAAGTTAAAAGACTTTCCAGACAATAGGATTCAATATAAAACTTTGTCATGTCGTGAATGTCAATGAACAGAATTGTTCGCAAAAGAACGAATGGATGTATCCAATGCAATGAAGAAAAAATCCACACATTTGTGCCTAGTCATTGAAAGATATCGCTTAATACAAAAATGTATGCTGCCAATTTGGAGCATGTACCCCAAGTTAAACTGTTTTACCATGACTTATGTATATTTGACCAGGTTAGAGTGCGGATCAATGCATTTCAGTGATTTCAGAGTTTTCAAAACATGGTGATGAATGTCATGTTTAAGCAAATACAAGCAGAGTGCAAATTTAGACCATTGACCTTTAAGTTTGAACTTGACCTTTGGTTGGAGTCCAGAATCCAGATTGATGAAACGGAAACAAAATGTCTAATTGAGGTTATTTTTTTTGCATTTTTTTCCTTCAAATTCTATCTATTGCCATGTTAAAGCCCACACTAGCAGTGACAATTCTAATATTTGCGTGACCTTAACCCGTTGACCTTTGAACCAATAATATGCACAACACACTGTCTCATTTAGGCAAACATTGTTGCTTAATTCTAAAAGCATTATTTCTTTGAACACATTATGACCAAGAAAAGCAAGTGTTAACAACAGAACAATGAATGAATAAATTATAATTATGATCTATTATTATAAAATGTATTATAATCCCCAGACAGAATTTTATAAGGCTTGGGGGAAAGGGCATTAGCCTTTACAGGTCTGTAGGGCCGCCCCAATATTTCGGCTAGTGGTCGTTATATAAATAAAACGTAAAATCCCCAAAAATCGCCGCCCCAAAACCAGTATTTTTGTAATCACGTGCTGTCAGTGCAGAGGCCATGTGTCCCCTCTCCGTCTGCTCCGAGGTTGCCAATAGTGATGTGTCAATATCCCTTGTTAGGTGTCATAAACCAGGGGCCCGGGTAAATGTCATTGCGTTAATTGTTTTATTGTTCTTTTCAGTGATTGCACTGTCGGTGTTTTGATTAAGGAAAGACTATTCTTTTAATTTTAATTGATCACTTTAACTCAAAGGTAACTGCCACTTGGTTATTTCTTACAGTCTTCCCATTTCAGGTGTTAAACATGTCCATCAGTAATAAAATATTAGTGTTGTGAATGTAATTATAATGTTATTATTTCTCATTATGATATCACTTGTTAAAGTCCGTCACTAAAGTACATAAACATTTTCTTTATTTAATGTTTTAATTAGCACGAGTTTTTGGTAGGAAAAAAATAACTGTTGAGATTTCTGTGTCGTCGGCGGTGGCATTGGACAAACTGATTTCATGACAAACTGAGAGTGAGACAAAAATTGAGAATTTATATCAACATGAAAGTTCCCCCAAAACGCACAATATTATTTGTACATGTAATTGTAATTTTTTCGGACCCACGGGAGAGGACAACCCTCTCAAACGAACCCCTTTATGTTCCCAGTACAGAAACTGGACTGCCGCCCCAATGTTTGGAGGTTATCTACGCCCCTGCTTTAAATACGGAAAAAAATAAACCATGGAAACCAAATGTTGGGATAACCCTGATACAGCAATGACATGTCTAAGTGTATAAGAGTTTCAATTGGTGCACAAATCTATAAATTAAAGACATTTTCTGAAATTACTAAATTAGGTGCAGCAGATCATTTGTTGTGTGATGTAATGGGTGTTCTGCACAATGTAATCACACACATAAACAGTGTCTCCAATCTGTCACAATCCAGACCATGCGCTAGTTTTGTTTAGTTGTTCACATGAACAACTTTATAGTAGGACTAGCAAAACCCAATGGCTGCATTATTGTCAGCATCCTTCCTTCTGACTTCTTTCTTCCCTTTCTCTTCCAGGAAAACTGTTAACAAGTTGATACATGCCTGGAGGTTTAAGAAAGCTCTTCTTATGATAATAGTGGTTATGAAAAATGCAAGGAAGATTTAAACATAATATACATTTGTATGCAAAACTAATAACATTTTTGTCAACCTGAAATCAGATAAACAACATGTGAGTAAAATGATTGTGTACATGTATGCTGTGTTCTACATTATACAATGTTATACATTCAGCTGCTAATTGCAAGCGAATATGACAAGACAATAACATCAATAAATGACCACCAGTGCATAAAACAGAACAATCTTCAAAGTTTAAAAAAAATGACTAAAAAAAAAGCCACTTAAGTTTAGGATGCACGTTGTAGTAAATCAAAGTAACTTAAATCGATTTTTATTCTACTGCAAATAATTGTAGACCTAGTTTATCATCATGTTTATAATCAACATGCAGGAATTCAGATAGATTTTGAAAACTTCATCTAGAGTAAAATGACCCGGAGTTTTAACATTTGTTATTTTGTTTCTCCATATTGGTTTCATGCTTTTCATGTTTGCAATTGTAGCTTTGTTTAAATTTAAGTTACACAATTTGAAAAAACTATATGTATGAAAGAACATATATTTTTGAAGTTTACGTAACGTTTAACATTTGCTTCAAAAAGATGCAAGGCAGATCCTTTTCGGGAGACAAAAGTTAATAAAGTCAAAAAGCAGGATTCTGCTGCAATTCCATAACATGAATGTACAATGTACTGTATTTGGATGACAAATGCTAAACATTACATTTGACAAATAGTATCTCAATTGCTGATGAATATGATTGTAAACATAGGTAAACAATAATACATTTCAAACAAAGGAAAACATTATGTTATTTCCTGCATGACACTAGTCTTTCTTCTATTTTCGTTAACTTTTTGGCAATAATAGTATTAACAACAAGATGTGTTTGTGAAACACTATGTCCCCTTGAGCGATTTTGACTCATATATTTGACCTTTGACCTTGAAGAATGGCCTTGACATTGACCTTACACCACTCAAAATGTGCAGCTCCATGAGATACACATGCATGCCAAATATCAAGTTGCTATGTTGAATATTGCAGAAGTTATGGCCAAAATGAGCGATTTTGACCCATATAATTGACCTTTGACCTTGATGGATGACCTTGACCTTTCAGCACTAAATATGTGCAGCTCCATGAGATACACATGCTTGCCAAATATCAAGTTTCTATGTTGAATATTGCAAAAGTTATGGCCAATGTTAAATTTGTGCAAACCAACAAACAAACCAACAAACAAACCAACAAACGGACAGGCCAAAAACAATATGTCCCCCAGTATAGACTGGGGGACATAAGTATAGATTGGGGGACATAAAAATACTGTAATCAGTATACTTTTCACATGACCATGATCACACAGGGCTTTGTTAACCTTCTTTAGCCTAGGCCTTATATACCCTAGTTACACCCCTTCCATAAAGAGAAAGGCCCACCTTTCCATAAAAAGAATGTCTTAAAAATAATGCAATTATCCCCAAAATTCAAGTTCACATTGGGATTTGTTTGCCCTTTCTCTGTTTTGTAGACATTTTTTCCCTAAAATGGAAGGCCAGGCCAGACTGCAGCAGACTACCATTTCCAAAAGTATACCAGTAACAAACCCATATTGTTTGTAATCAGTGTGGTGAATGCCAAATATTATTCAAGTTTATAGCTCCAAGGAACAGTTTAAAAACTTTTATAATTTCTTTGTCGCTAGATCTTTTGAAATAGGTTGTGAAAACAGAGCTAAAAATATGCATGTATCAAAATTGCAGACATACTACATACACAATACATGGGTGTAATCTTAGAAACACTTCAAATATAAAAAATTCCACATCAAAGTGATAATCCAAAACTCTTCACTTTTGAAGTTCCAGCTTACATCTTATTTATTGCTTAATATTTGACGTTAGAAATTAGGATATCGATAGAATTTGAACAGAGAAAAATATCACACTCATGTATGTAGTATATAGTTAAACCAGCAAGATGTTCTCAAAACTTGACACCAGTGTTGATGTATTCAGATTTCCCTCAATCATGTTTCCAGACGGTTATGGGGGCATGGCAGTATGCTCAATACAGCACTTTGTGATTTCAAAATACATGAGTCTCAGACATTTTTAAATGATCTTGTAATTTTCTTTCAATTGCAGGTTAATGTATAAATGAGAAATAATGTTGGCATGACACACTCAAGAATATATACTTTTAGCAATATAGTTGAGCACAGAAATATGTATCTGAATTATTTGGTCACTAGAAGAATATGTTTCCTTGTAAAGAAGCTTCAGTTATAACAGCTATTAGCTTTTTCTGTCAAATATGCTCTAAACCTACAGGGCTTACTCTATTTGCCAATTAGCAAATGGCTACAAATTACAAACTTGGCTATAGCAAAGTGTATTTGGCTACACATATTTCTTGATAAAAAAAACCATAAAAAAGCCAAAATGAGAAATATTTAATATACATTCTAAAGAAAATTTTGAGCCAGGAGGTGCCCTGCACCATCAACACGAAATCATTGGGCTGGTGTCAATTTCTGATCAACATCAATTTAAACGGATAAATGCACTTACTGTATCCTCCTGCCTGGCTCCCTGACACGTCCAGCGAGCTCCCAGTGGCCCCTGTTGGGTCAAAGGTCATGGACCCACTGGGGTCCCACGAGTCCTGGCCCCCGTAAGGAGACTGGCCAGGCTCTACACCAGTGATTTCAAGATCATCGAGTTCAGATTCTTCCAAAGATTCCAGCTTAACGTCTACACCCTCCCTACCACTGAGATCAGTCTGCTCTGTGTTCGCTAAATCACCGGGAGCATGGTTCGAAGAATCCGAACTGCCCATTCCGACTTGTTCACTGTTCACACCAGAATCTGACACACTGTCACTTGATCTAAACCTGATCTCATTCCCTTCCAGTTCTGAACCACTCTGATATGAGCTTCCGTCATTTTGCGATGGCTCAACTTTGACTCTCGGTGCATTGCCNGGGGGTTATTATCGGATTAACGGCTCCTTTATGATATTGAGCAATGAATTATGTAATACTGGGACAAACTGTCACGATGATCAATAATTATAACGATTATTAGGGCCGCTTTTTCTTTAATCAATGCCACAGCAAAAGTTTCTCCACAAAAACACATGAACACTTGTTTCAACAGGCATTTGTGAGCATTTCTGTTTAAAAGTTTCATTAATTTAATGTTCTGAAATAGATATAGTTTAATTAAGATACCAACAATTTCTGAAATAAAAAGTAGAACATTCATTCGATGTACTATATTTCGGATATGTTAAAATTCGGACATATGAAAATAGAAACATTTATGTGTTTGTCTGTTGTTGATAGTTTGTCAAAAATATGTTGTATGTTATTTCAGACAACTAGAATGGATGGTGGCAATTATCCTGGGCCTTTCTGTCAATTTATTGAGGTCTATCATGTCCAAATGACCAACTGTAACTGCAACAATTTAAATTGAGACACTTTATTTTCTGATGATTGATATTTCTTGATCCCTTTCAGATGATGTACATTTGTGTGATGCTATGTTTAAATAAATCATTTTGAAACATGTTTACAGCATACTGTTACATTGATGTTAACATTATTATATTATTTTGGTTATCTGTGCTGTTGGTCATGTTTATCAAGTGGAAACAATGTTATTTATATACAAAATAAAGCATATTAAGTCTTATGAAGGTATGACTAATGAAGGTACTTATTGTTATTTATGTATTTACATACGTTTAAAAGTAATAATATAGTCAATGACATTAATATAGTAGGGTTTCTTTAAATGATGGTCTTAAATGATGGTTCTTATTATATAATATTTTGCAATAACCGACGGTTTTCACGCCACGAAAAAGTGTCGACAACTTGTTTTGGGCCAGTGAAACCCCTGCATTAAACCTTGTTTCTGCAGAGCAATGCTCATTTCTATATCAGTTGCTGTTTACATTTCCAACAGTTATTGAAATTTATTCGCTCCTAATGTTTGCACTTTACGCACATGCATTAAGCCACATTTTCCCAGGTCAAGGCTCATATAGAAATATCAGGCCACTCAACGCTCCATTTACCTTTGAGACAGAAGCCGAGGAACTGTGACTTAACCTCCTCATTGTCTTGCAGGAAGGACTTTCCAGACAGGGAGCCAAGGTGACTCAGAGTGCCGTCACTGACACTGGCTGTTAGGATCACTGACTCCTCATCTGTGTGCACGGCCAGCTGCTCCACCTGGCATACAGCAAGGGAAATCACTCTGGGGAGTGCACATTTCATCATTGTTACCTCCCTAGCTTGTTAATCTACAGGAAGGGAAATCACTATGGGTACAAGGGAAGGGAAATCACTATGGGGTGTGCAAATTTTATCGTTATTACATCCCTTGCTGGTTAATCTTATACAGGAAGGGAAATCACTATCGGTACAGGGAAAGCGGAAATCACCCACGTGTGTGCAAATTTCATCATTGTTACCTCCCTTGCTAGTAAATCTTATACAGGAACGGAAATCTCTCTGGGTACACGGGAAGGGAAATCACTCTGGGGAGTGCAAATATCATCACAGTTACCTCCCTTGCTAGTTAATCTTATACATTAAGGGATATCACTCTGGGTACACGGGAAGGGAAATCACTCTGGGGAGTGCAAATATCATCACAGTTATCTCCTGTGCTAGATAACATTATACGAAGACATACATGATCATATGTATTGTATGATTATAGGCAACCCATGGGAAAGACGAAAAAATCTTGTCGGACACGAGGTCCGAGGTATGATAACTTTTAACATTTGTCGGACCCCGCCAGATTTTATCGGACCTCGTTCTTCTTTACCAAAGAATACAAAAAACCTTTTGTAGAGTTTATTTTTATTATTATGACGTATAATTATGACGTTCACACTGTTTAACAATTCTAAATACAATAAAATAACAACTCAATTAAAACCCATTCTATGAAGACATTTGAAAAAACTTGATCTAAAGTAAAGGAAGTCAAGATGGCGATGTCCGTGCCGAGACAAGTATTTTTCGCCGTTTTATACCCTTAATGAAACATTTTTAATTTTTAAATGCCGCTCACTTTCCAGCCATATCATGATATCAGTAAGAAAGTGATTAGCGTTTATTTTGTATTAATATTCGTTCCATATCTCGACTTGACTTGCTACGAATTTTATTCGCGGGAGCTGTAATTTTGTGATCCCGCTAAGAAATTCAGTAGCGAGTTAAGTCGATATATGGAGCGAATATTAGTACGAATTAAACGCTTTTCACTTTCTTGCTGATATGGCTGGGAAGTGAGCGGCATAAACAAATTAAAAACAGTAATAAAGGGTATAAAACGGCAAAAATTGCTTGTCTCGGCACGGACGTCGCCATCTTGACTTCCTTTAGATCAACACGTGATTATCACCCCCCCCCCGCTGACTTATACTGTTCACGCAAGATAAAAATATGAATTGAGAATGTAAAAACTGTGTATTGAGTCTATTGGCAATGAACAAAACAACATCACCACACATTGAAATAAAAACGTTTAATGCATGTGGATTCCATCCTGTGAATCGCCGTCGGATTGATACTCTGAATCTGTCTCATCGGAGTCAGAGAGCTTTTCCACACAATCTGTAAAGGATTATTTAAAAACTTAAACATTCCGAATACAATAAGAACAGTAAGTTTAAACAATTTAAATTGATACTTAAGTAAAATTTAGTTTTATGTTTCTATAAGTACTGACAAATGAAACATAAGTAGCTGTTGTTAGTTGTTCTTTTTCAGTAAAACAGGATTTAAGGCTAATAACCTTCTTCCTCAACATCAGCACCTGCGCCATGAGAACTTGAAGAGAGAGACCGTCTGGTATATGTTGGCCTTCTGTGGCCATGAGGTTTCATAGCATCAAACTAAAATAAAGTATAATAGGATTGTATGCATTTTACCTCTGAATATTTAGTATAAGTGATTAAGTCAGCATTGAAATAATAAAATAAATACAACAGTAATAACATTTGTTTTAAGAATGAAATTTACAACTTAATCGTCATACCAGCCACTTCTCAACCGCAGACTCAGGATTAAACTCTTTAATATCTGGGGAGCACAATTTAACCGTCATCAGACTGTGCAGGGTAGCCTGGGTCATTCTGAGACGAGAGCTTGTCTTGACCAGCTTCATGTGTGAGAAGCTAGTCTCGCAAGAGACGCTGGTCGGTGGGAGGCTCAACACCAGGTCAATGAGGAGACTGATGTTGCTTAGCTCCTCCTCAGCCATTAACAGCATGCCCCATGCCATCTTCTTCACAGATAGGCCATGTCTGTTAAGTTGACATTGACTTACATTTTTTTTCAAGTCTTGTCCAAGACGAATTACAGAAGATAAGGTAGTTAACCGACACTTTTATTATATATAGAGTTAACTTTTGTTTAAAGATTGTTTTACGATTTTAATCACTACAATTTTGTCACACAAAGTATTTTAGATTTTACATTACCTTTTCTTGAGGATTTTCTTCAATGACCTCCATTCCGTGAGGCATTGTTTAACATCAAAGGAAGGACACATTGAAGTTATCTTTTTTTTTTCGAAGTGGGATGCCAGTGTGGCTACTTGTTCATTATCATATCCTGAAAAAGCATTTAAAAAAAACAAGTTGTTTCATTAACAAACAACAACACACAAAACATACTTTAAACATGGGTATAACGCTTTGATTTACTGACCTTCAAATTCGTCAGAGGCAAAAGGCCACATGGTTGTGTCGAGTACCTGTGTGGCATTTATGACTGTGCTGGAGTCGAGCAAGCTGAAGCGATCTTCGATGGCTTGACACAGACCATCTATCAACTTGCATCTATACAATAGGTCGGGTGTCATGCCACTCAGCTTCAGGCCTTGGTACTCTCCAGTCATATGCATGGCCTGGACTTCTTCTGGAGGTTTCCTGAATGCAGATGTTGAACAAATTAAATGTTTTATTCTGTTTAACTTAACACTGTTACATATGCATATCTATCAGTGAATCAGTATAAAGTACTGACTTGATAATTAATTAATTTGAATTCTTACTCATTTGCTTTTTCGCGCAGCAATTCTTTTTGCGTGTCCACCCAAAGGAATGCGTCGCCTATGACTGTTTTTGGTCTCTGCAGCTTTTTGGATAGGATTTGGAGCGGCTGGATGAGATCCTAAAACAGATTTAAAATTGTGAAATAATCTTGTTACATTTTTTGGAGACCTCTATTGATTTTTTTAAAGTACATTTCGTATCATACTATGCATATGTATATACACTAAATTAACTAATGCTGAAAATGTAGAACTTCAAGAAGGTTATATAAAACTTATAACCAACTACTTACAATAACAAAAACACTCGTTAAAGTTTGGTTAAATTCAACATCATAATAATACCTGAAGTACAATGGCAAATGTCATAAGGTCCTTGTCAAGAAGCATGGAGTAGTATCCCTGTGCCTTTGCATTTTCGTGCCTACATGAGGCCAAGTGTGCCTCATAAGATCTGACATTTTTGGCAAGGGAGTTGATACATTCACTAAGGTGGGGAAGCCATCGCGTTGTTTATACTCTTTTCGGAGATACCATGTTTATCGAGAGTGTTTCACTGGCCTTCTTTAGACCTTTCCTGTTTTTGTGAATTTTGTAAAATTTGTGGAGACCAATCAAGAGGTTCATTAACTTTTGATATTTTTTTTCCAACTTAACCACATCACGAAAGGCCAGCTCTAACCGGTGACTGAAACAATGTATATTGATGATATTGTCCCCATATTCCTTGCGAAGGAGTGCAGCAAGCCCTGCCTTTTTGCCAGTCATGTTTGCCGCACCATCCGACCCCAAACCTACAAGTTTTGCTGTAAAAATCAATATTTCGATTTATTAATAAAATTATGATTGGTCATGACTCATGACATCAGTAATTATTTTGAAATGTATATTGTTCATATATTATAAAGCACTCCTAAATAATTTTAATAGCATTAAAATTAATTAAACACGATTTAAAAAAAAAGATATGCACTACACAGTAGATACAGTTAGACGATGGTACGTTAAATAATATTATTATTATGTTTCAGTTAAAGAAATAACATACTTTCATCTAAGCCAAGTTGTTGAATTACATTCTGTACAAATTCCAGCAGATGTTGACTTGACGTTGATCGTGGTGACCTAGACATCCGACAGTTAATTAGTTATAGAAACGTATTTAACTATAACATTTAAGATTACGACTATTACAATGTAAAGTTATGGGAATATAACCAGAATTAAAATAATTTTCTGTTAACCGAGAAAACTATTGTACAATACAACATAACAACTTACAAGAATGTGCATTTTTAAGGTATTTTACATGAGACTTGCCCCATTGTCAGAAATCTTTCAGAAAAATTCCCTTGCAATGATGTCCTAACGTAGAGGCTCTCTTGCTCTAACCCACTTCTATCTTGCGATCCGTCTATCATGAAGGAGAAAAATGGGGCGTCGTTCAACATCTTTATTGTTTTGTCCGTCTCTACATCTGAAATAAATGAAACAAAATCGGAGCAGGCGTTTTCATTTAAATATGTAGAGCCAATTTCAACGCCTTGGGCAGCCATTGCTTCACATAGCCAAACATAATCAGAAAGTGGTCTCCCTTTCTATGCAACAGCATGGGCATTGCGGAAGAGGCTTGCAATGACAAGGCGCTCTGCACTTTTGAGAGACAGAAGAGCTTTGCCTGCTTCACTCTTCTTACTTATGCTTACTATGTTTGGCTAGCTCAGCCTCAG
>VMBQ01006389.1:0-56680 GCA_007657795.1 Dreissena rostriformis | reverse complement strand
GACACACTTCGACGCACCGGTACTGGTAAGTGATTGCTTGTTGAGCAGATATGTCATGTTGTTTGTAGGGGGATATTTGACAGATTTTTACTCCTGTTTAAAAAGACCTTCTGTTGTTTCATAATATGACAAATATATTACCGGTAATGTGGCATTACTGTATAAAATAAAAATAGTAGAATTAAACCAATATTTATAGTCTTCACCTCAAGCACCTCCATGACTGATTTCGGATTTTGTCGGAGAGGGGCTGCTGATGCTAGGTGACTGATTAACTCAGGTGACTTCTAGGTGAGGTAGACTGTTTTTTATGTCCCCCAGTCTATTCTGGGGGACATATTGTTTTTGCCCTGTCTGTTTGTTTGTTGGTTTGCACAAACTTTAACATTGGCCATAACTTTTGCAATATTGAAGATAGCAACTTCATATTGGGCATGCATGTGTATCTCATGGAGCTGCACATTTTGAGTGATGAAAGGCCAAGGTCATCCTTCAAGGTCAAAGGTCAAATATATGGGTCAAAATCCCTCAAACTTTACCATTGGCCATACCTTTTGCAATATTGAAGATAGCAACTTGATATTTGGCATGCATGTGTATCTCATTGAGCTGCACATTTTGAGTGGTGAAAGGTCAAGGTCATCCTTCAATGTCAAAGGTCAAATATATGGGTCAAATTGCTCATTCAATATACACTTTAACTTCTTAACAACTTCTTTCATATACTTAATATCTCATATGCATATGGATCTCATACAGCTGAACGTTTGAACTTCAAGGTCACCCATCTAGGTCAAAGGTCAAGTTCTGTCAAGGTCAAGGTCATCCTTCAAGGTCAAAGGTCTTTTTTTTTCTTTCTTTTTTCTTTTTCTTTTTTAACTGCATCCACAGAGTCGCTCAAACTATAAGGTCAAATACTTTAATGTCAATGTCCCGAGGTCAAGTTCTGTCAAGGTCAAGGTCATCCTTCAAGGTCAAAGGTATTTTTTAATTTTTTTTAAACTGCACCAGGTCATCCTTCAAAGTCAAAGGTCAAATATATGGGTAAAAATCGCTCAAAAGGGGACATTGTGCATTGTGTTTCATAAACACATACCTTGTTTAAATATGTTTTTCTGCCATCCAGGCTTTACGACAGAGAGTATTGGTATGAACACATTCAACGGTAAACGACCCCGAGACAAGGATATGCCATACCTGAGTACCTCGGCATACCTACGACAGATGGCGGGCACTGAGAAGCCCGGCAAACAAGCTGACGCCATGGGTAAGTGGAGGGAGGTGTGGTGTTGAGTTTAGAGTGTGAAACATTGAGTCTTGATTTGGGAAAATGAGGCTTAATGCATGTGCGTAAAGTGTTGTCCCAGATTAGCTTGTTCAGTCACACAGGCTAATCAGGTACGACACTTTCTGCTTTTATCATATGGTCTATTTTCGTTTTAAGGAACTCTCTACTAGGGGAAAATCCAGTTTAGGAGGAAAGTGTCTTATCAGATAAGGAAATCTGGGAAGACACTTGATGCACATACATTAAGGCCAGTTTTCCCAGAGCCAGACTCAATTGTATCTCATATAAAAATGTTAAGCAGATTCAACCGTTTCACACTGCACCCACCATATCTCATGTTGATGTTTGAATGAGTTATTTTGCCAATAAAGGCCCAAATGTTATGATATTTCTTAAGAGCAAGAACAGATGATGCCTTCCTATGTAAAATTGAACATATAAGCAAGCTTTTGCTAATTTTGTCCACTGCATGTGTAGCTTTTTGCCGTTCCTTCTCTCGGGCTTTTGTTTATAATTTATAACTGGCATTTTGCATTGGTGATTTTAATAGGTGTGATATATGACCAAGCAGGTAAGAAGGTCCTTGCTTAGAGATCAATTTTGTAGTCCATCACTGCAGGAAGGCTAAAAAATCGTTATTACTAGGTATCTACTAATCATTAGAAAAAACACTAAAAACTTTCCTAGATACCAACTATATATATTAGAAAATAATTTGTTGATACCTTCTTATTATTTTGGAGATACCTACTTAATCTGAGTTCTTATCCAGATTGTCAAAGATATGTCATGTTAACACTGTTCTCTATTTAACAGGTTTGATTGTATTGCTGGACATCTTAATGATTTCTGGATGAAAAAATACAGAATGAAGCACTTACTAGAAATTAATAGATATGCCTATTTATAAATCACTATAATTATGGTGAATTCTTCATGATTTTCTGTAGTTTTTCAATTTTTAATTCATTGCTATTTAGTTTCAAATTTACTTTCAAATTGAATTTAAGGCAGATACACATGTTATCTAGACTTCTGCAATTACCTCTGCATAAGACATAATTATAAATGACCCTGCTGTTATTGCAGCTCGAGCCAACCCAGGGACCCCAGCTTACAAGTCTCAGGAGGAATACTATGAACAGATACTGGAATACAAGAAGGTGAGCCTCTACAGTAACATGTATATGGGCGCACTCTGGAAAAACGGGGCTTAATACATGTGCATTTAGTGTCGTCCCAGATTAGCTTGTGCGGACAACTCTTTCTGCTTTTATATATTTTTTTGGTTTAAAGGAAGTCTCTTCTAAATGAAAATCAAGTCTAGTCAGAAAAAGTTGTCTCTGATTAGCCTGTGCAAACTTCACAGGCTAATCTGGGAAGACACTTGACGCTCATTCATTAAGCCCTGTTTTACAAGATCGAGACCTATGCTATCATATAAGGAAAGGGATCAGATTGGCAACTGAATCTAGAAATCAGACCTTAGTCAGTTACCTCCCCTGAATACTCACTGGAATCAGAGAGGTCCTTTTAGTTGGTTTACTTGGTGTTTAACATTGATCCTTATAACCTACAATCAACTCTACTATCTCTGCAATTTATAATGTTATCTTATAGAATGGGCATTTGGATACATGTTTTTCAAACTTTTATTTATTTAAATGTGATATTACTTCATCCTTATGTTAACATTATTTGTCCAAACAAGCAATAAATATCTTTACTATCATAATGGAAAACAACAATCAATAGAAACCACAGATTCCAGATAGTTGAACAATTTCAATTTGTTTTAAATTTGTTTTTTTAATTGCTTATTTTGACAATCTGATGTCAACTATCAAGGGAGATAATACGAAAACCCCTCGGGTCTCTTTAAATACAACAGGGTGAGTCTAAATAGCATGGGATGTGAAAATATGTAATGTGTAAGAGGGGCTCAGGATCAGTGAGTTTGACGAAAACGAAAAAAGCAAAAAAACAAAAAGAAAAAGATACCTGTTATACAATTCACTATTGAAAAATATGCATGATCAAATATGTGGGCTCTGTCGATTTTTTTGTAAATATTGACCTTGAAGAATTCCTTGTTCACACATTCATGCGTTGTTTTAAGGCAATAAAAAACTTTAAGGCCTGGTTAATAACACTGCAGTTAGTATAATAGGACACACTGCAGTAAGTTTGATAGGATACACTGCAGTAAGTTTGATAAGATACTGATAAATGCTGGATGTTCTGGGTTTCTTAAGATCTATCTCTAGCTTTTGCATTGAAGCAATTAAATTCATACATATCTCATATTTTTTGCTGTTAATCATTTGAATAGAAGAATGTTTAAGTTTTCAAATACTTAAAAAAAAATAATTCATGTGACATTACTGTTTGTTGATTTTGTGTCAAACCTCACATTTTCCATCGCTGCTTTCCTGTTTTCCAGCAAGTGTCCAGCCTAAATCAGGATGCTGCTACAATGAAGTCCAAAATCAGACGACTTGAAGAAGATGCTCTGAAGAAAGAAAAGGAAATAGATTCACTTCTCCACCCACATAAGGTAGAGAGGGGATTAAGTCCATTTAGACGCATTCTGGGAATACCAGGCTTAATTTATGTTTGTAAAGTGTCATCCCAAATTAGCCCATGCAGTCTGCACAGGCTCATCTGGAATGACATTTTCGGCAGAGACTGGATTTTTGTTTAAAAGAAACTTCCTTTCAAATAAAAATTCCATTAAAAGCGGAAAGTGTTGTTTCTGATTGGCCTGTGCTGACTGCACAGGCTAATCTGGGACAACACTTTACGCACATGCATTAAGCCCAGTTTTCCCAGAACACGGCTAAATTGTTGACTCACTACTATACAACAATATCAGGTCCATTTTACTGAATTCACGCAATTAATGCATTGAAGCCCACAATAGCTACAGATGAAAATTAATTTAGATGCTTTACAGGTGGAAATAGATTATATGAAAACATTAACTGTTTCACCCTTCCGTTTCATTTATGGTTACTTCAGTTATTCTTTTGCTTTTTTATTAATACAAATGAATTTTGCATATAAATTATAATTAACACTACCATCCCCATCAAAACATATTTTTAGCCTTGGTTTACTTAAGATTGCTTCAAAATACCATTATCGATCATGTTAATTTATAAGTCATAATGGTCTTATGGATATGTTGTCTGTCTTGCGACTGGGAGGTTCTAGGTTGAACCCCGAGTCACGGAATGTCCATAGACACCATTTTACTGGTTCTTCCCAGGAAACAGACTTGAGAGTGTCTCCATAACTCAATAAAATAAAATGGATAACTTTTAACATAATAACATTAAATTATGCCCAAATTGCTCCAACCCAACTGTTGTTCATGTGCCACAGAGTGAGGAGTTACGGCGGACGCTGGCAGACAAGCGGCCGGACTCTGGCCCGGTGATACACAGCCTCAAACAGAAGATACTCAAGCTAGAGACCCAGATGAGGGACAAGGAGACATCATACATGTAAGCCACTGCATGAGCATTACACCTAGCTACAANCCCCCAAAAAAGTCGAAGACACTAAGCATTGCACTTGTCTGTCAGTCTGTCTGTATGAACATAAATTATGTATGTATTCATTTTTTTCTCAGTTCTTCTTATTTGTTGGATTGTAAAGTAATGAATAATTGCAGAGAAAAGTTATGGCCACACAATTTATCGTGTCCCTATGTTTGTCAGCCTTTTCAGAAACAGAATTGAATTTCGATCTTATCAATGATTTAAGATACGTGCATATAATTTTGTACAGTATTTTTACAACTACTTTGCATCCAATAAGCAAGCCATATGTTTGCAATGTCTATACAATTTCATTTGCCATGTGCATGTCTAACCCATTTATGCCTAGAGGACTCTCCCATCGTTATAAATTGGATCAATTTATTTCCAAAATTAGGGATGTTTGGTATATTTATTTCTATATTTAGAATATTTTTTACATAAATTCCTTTAAGCAAACAGTGAAAACCCTGATGAGACGCCGCATCATGCGGCGTCTCATCTGGGTCTACGCTGTTTGCCAAGGCCTTTTTTCTAAGCGCTAGGCATAAATGGGTTAAAATTACTTGTAAAATAATCTTGCTTAACGACCGATGCTAAACCCAACAAATTTCATGTGAGCCTTGCCTTAAGAAATCGGGGCTTTTTTCCGCTTTTATGGAAGTATGTCTAAAAGAAGTCTCTTCTAAACAAAAATCCAGTCTAGGCGGAAAGTGTTGTCCTTGATAAGCCTGTGCGGACTGCACAGGCTAATCTGGGACGACACTTTACGCACATGCATTAAGCCCAGTTTTCCCAAAGCGAGACTCATGTGCTTTGTTGTGTTCTCAGCAAACTGCAGAGTGACCTGAAGACGACCAAGATAGATGAGATGAAGCAACAGATGGAGGTCTTTTACAGCGAGATTGTGAGGCTGCAGAACTCCAAGGAGACGGGCATTGAGAAGTCTGCAAGGTACGGCTTCAAAGTTATCAGGGATACGGTCATTATTTGACAACATTAAGGGTATCATGCTTGAAAAATAGGAAATATCTTGACCTCGAACGGAGACTTCACATGAAATAATCACCAATAAAAATGAAAGTTTCATTTCAGACTTGATTTCTATTAGTTTAATCAAGGCAAATTTGTTAAAGAATTCTTTGTCAAAATGTCAAAAAAGTATATAATTATATGTAAAAAATATTACATCAGTAAAGATGCCTTGACTTGGAACTTGCCCCTCTCATGCAATACAATTAAACACAACTACTGATTCAAACTCTCTGAACACCAAACAACTTGGATATCGTATTTTAATATATGAGCCAGGCTCTTGGAAAACAGAGCTTAATGCATTTATGGTATTTTTCGTCTTAAAAGAATTCTCTTTTTAGCGAAAATCCACTTAAGGTGGAAAGTGTCGTCCCTGATTAGCATGGGAAGACTGCACAGGCTAATCTGAGGAAACACTTTACACCTTTGCATTAAGTCCCATTTTCCCAGAGCCAGGCTATATACACCCTCACTTCCATTTCCTGTGTCCTAGGGCGCCGAGTCGGGAGGGCAGTGTGAAGGTGAAGGCCCTCAACGAGACGATCCTGCGACTGAACAAGCACAATGAGACCCTGCAGGGGGAGAACAGGGGCCTCAAGGAGGACCTCAAGAGATTCATGGATGGGGAACAGGACCAACTCACCACACACAGTGAGTCACACTGGGCTTGCATTCCAGCCTTGTTCTGGAAAAATTGGCCTTATTGCATGTGCGTAAAGTGTCATCCCAGATTAGCCTGTGCAGTCCGCACAGGCTAATCAGGGATGACACCTTAGGCTTCTATGGAATGTTTTGTTCAAACGAATAATCCAGTTTAGGCGGGCTGCAGACTGCACAGGCTTATCAGGGATGACACCTTCCGCTTCTATGGAATGTTTTGTTCAAACGAATTATCCAGTTTAGGGGTGCCGCAGACTGCACAGTTAGTATTTTCTTTTCATATTTTGTAGGAGACTGCAAAGACATGGACAGAAAAGACCTTCTTCGATTCATCTCCCAACTTGAAAAGGTTAGTTGCACTGAAAATATTGTTTCTTTTAACATTGAAATCTGTAGCCTGGGGTATTGAACATTCAGGTTTTTTTTTCCCACTTTTTGGGAAGATAGCCCATGGCTTTGGAATTGGGAATTTTATCGGCATTTTTCAAGAAATTGGGAAAATAAATTCATGAGCCTTCTTTTTTCGCGCGAAAAGTCCACTGATTTGAGCAATACTAATTTGATATAACTCTTTATAATAATTCAAATTAAAAGAACAAAATCAAATAAATCATTATTATATACTTTGTTAGATGTAATTTAATTAAAATTGAGATAAAATAAGCATTAGACACTTCTTAAAAAAAAAAAAATGTTTTTGTTTCAATTGGGATTTGTTTTGCCACATTTTGGGGAAAAAGTATACTTTTAGGGATTGGGAATATAGCCGTTTTGGGGCTATAAAATCTGGTTAAAAAAAAAAAGAACATTGTCCAATAAATTTACAATAGGAGACATATTTTTTTTAAGATAAATGAAATCTGTGATTACTTTTTAGCTCACAGGAGCACTAAGTTGCGACTCCCTCACCTCCATTTATTGCATACATATCTGCGACACACCAACACAATTTTATTTTTTTTTAATCAGAAATCCATGCATTCTTCTGAAGTCATTTGTTTGAAATACAAAGAATTTTCATACAAATGAATATAAATGATTTTGCAGTATCAGGATCTAAAATACATGTTTACATTTAGCATAAAAATTGTTATTATGTGTAGTTATAGTTAACATGATGTGGTTTCACCTTGTGTTGTATTGTCTCTAACAGAAACTGCAAAGTGCTGAACAGAAGATTGAGAATGGGTCTATTGGTTCTCCACGTTCACCATCCAAAATGCAAGGTATAACTTGGCTTCCATTTGAGCCTGGGCAAAAACTGGGCTTAATGCATGTGGGTAAAGCGTCATCCCAGATTAGCATGTGCTGTTCACACAGGCTAATCAGGGACAACACCTTCCTCCTAAACTGGATTTTCGCAAGAAGAAACTTATTTTACAAGAAAAATTCCATAAAAGGAAAATGCCCTCCCTTGTTAGCTTGTGCGGACTGCGCAGGCTTACCTGGGATGACACTACGCACATGCATTAAGCTTAGTTTTCCCAGAACATGGCTCATTTGGTTTTTGTATCAGAAGTTACATTTACACTTTTAACTACTTCTATCCCCAATACAAGCACAAGTGCATAGCTTAAAATAGCTGGAAGCTATGTTAAGTTTTGGTGTACTCCTTAATGAGACACTCTGGCAGTCTGTCCACATGTGATAAGTTTTTGGGGCAGACATCTTTTTCTTTGAATAAACAATTGAATTGAAACTTAAAATAATTAATTTCCATGAAATGCAAATGTGAAAGACACTTTTTTTCATGTCCAATCTTTTACACATTCCTGACAGCGAGTTTTTTTCCCTTGAACATAGATGTAGCTGACAAATTGGTGAAGGGGTATAAGTCATGGTTGTGAAATCTCTAATTTATGTTTGACTTTTCAATATCTGATCCAAAAATAAATATGTGTCCTGTCTAGGGAATTGGGCTTACTGCATGTGCGTAAAATGTCATCCCAGATTAGCCTGTGTAGTCTGCACAGGCTAATCAGGGACAACATTTTCCGCCTAGACTTAATTTTTGTTTAAAGGCGATTTCCTTTTTATAAAAATTCCATAAAAGTGGAAAGTGTCATCCCTGATTAGCCTGTGCAGACTGAACAGGCTAATCTGGGATAACACTTTACGCACATGCATAAAGTCTTGTTCTTCCATGAAGGCAAGATAGCTCTAGAAGGCAACACAGCAGCCCGCCTCGATCAGTTGGACAAGCGCGAGTCTGAGCTTCTCGAGACCCTCGAGCGGAAGAACGAGCGAATCAAGGATCTCACTGCTGAGAAAGACAGGTGGAAACAGCGCTGTGACGAATTAGAGTAAGTGTAGCACTAGAAGTGAAGTGTTGCTATCATATGTGAATTTAATACAGGAGACCAGCTTAATAAAACCTTGTAAGTTACGATTTGTAAACTAGTTTCTTTGATTTTTAAATGCAAAATGTTTGAAGTTTGAGAGAAAAGCATGTGGCTTACGAGTGGCAGCTTGCTTAAAAGATCATATTGAATTGTTTTTATTTTTATGCACATATACAATTATATATTGGGTAGATTGATAATATGACAAATTGAATATTGGTAGTAAATGTCATTTGGCTTAATGTCGGGTAATGCTAACAATTGACCACTCGCCAGCTGTCAATCAAACTCACGGAACAATCAATTAGATTAATTTTATTGCGGCCACATAGTCCGACAAACAAAGAGTGTCAGGGTAATTGAATAAGCTTTTTATGTAAACAAAACTAGTGGGCGGAGCGATCGCTTACTTGGCGACTGGTCAATTGTCCAGTCCTGACACTGTTAGCATATTTAAGTTAAAATCCCACATAGACTCACATTAAAACTTACTGGTAAATAGAAAATGAATTTGTGATATCACACACTTTTATTATGTCAAAACGTAAATCTATATTTTCAAGATTCTCATTTTGTGAGAAAAAAAATTGAACAATACCAGCTACGTTACAGAATGCCATAAGACGGGTCCAATAAAAGTAATTTACAGTAATTATCAATATAATATTTCAAAAAATGGATAATGTTTTACAATTTATATTTAATATGACAATTTAGTCTATAACTGCTTGTTCATCCTTGCAATATGTGTCCATATGATCATTTTACTGATTTCCCATGCGTCACAATTATAATATTGTTTGTAGTTTTCCATGCATCCTAGTTGAGCACACTTGTTTCAGGATCTTGTTGTCTCATGGATCAGAACAGCAGCCTAAAGCGAGGCCAGAGACAAGAAGGTCAATATTGTTTGTATAAATTACACGCTTGAATTGTGTTCTGTATTAACTCTTCGATTTGTTTGTGCAGGCAATTCACCAGATAAATGACATCATTACTACCAGTAATTAAGTAGAAATATTTGTTGTGTCAATTTAACTATACTCGGTTTCAAAAATATAATGTTATGAAAATGTAAATGGTGCAAATAATATAAATTGATTAACATATTATTGGATCTTTTATAAGAAATATTTTAAACATGTACAATTGACTGAACCAGTTTTTCAGGCCCTTTCTTGTTAAGCACCCAGTACCTTTCTTCAATTCCTAATGCATGATCTCCCTTTCTAGACCCCCCAGTGCTGGTACCCGGTCAGTCAGCAGGGGCAGGGACACATCCGTACACGACGCCTCTGAGCAGGTCACGCCTCGTACCCCCAATCACAGGCCGCCCACTGCAGGGTCACAGCGACCTCCAAGCACCGCCGGGTCGCAGCGACCCCCCAGTGCCAAGAGAAGGTCCTCACTGGACAGCTCTGTGTCCTCAGTGCGCAAAAAGAAGATCGAGGACTTCAAAGAAAACCGGTCTGCAAAGGTTATCCAGAGGAATTGGCGCTCACACCAGAACAAAGAGGTGAAGAAATTAGAGATTTTAGCCTCGTTATGGGAAAACTAGGGCTAATGCATGTGCATAAAGTGTCATCCCAAATTAGCCTGTGCAGTCCGCACAGGCTAATCAGGGACAATACTTTCTGCCTTAACTGGAGTTTTGCTAAGAAGCGACTTCCTTTTAACAATGAATACCATAAAGGCGGAAAGTGTGGTCCCTGATTAGCCTGTGGGGACAGCACAGGCTTATTTGGGATGACACTTTATGCACTTGCATTAAGCCCAGTTTTCCCAGAACAAGTCTCATTTGCATGATTTATGTGTACAAAACAATATTGTTCTATTTTTTTTAAATTATATATAGAGAGGGTTATTGATTTGAGTATAATATTGATTTTGGATTCAAAAGTCATTGTAGTATTTTATAATTCTTACATTTCCCTTTAAATCATCTGAAAGCATAAATTACAAGAAAGTTTTTGTGAAAGTATTTGGTATGAAAATAAACAACCTTGAATCATTTTACAATTTAACTTGGGACAGCCTAGTTTTAAGGATTAATTCCTGTATATCAAATGTTAATTACTTATGCAACATTATTTGAGCTTGTTACACAAACTGCAGTAACAATATAACAATGTGATACTGTTTAATCCATGACAGGCCAGTCAGAAACAAACCACAAACGACCAGGTGTCACCTAATATTACACAGTCACTTAAAAACATGAACATTCCAGTTAACTTGCACAATGAAAAAACAGTACACAAAACTCTGAGCCAAGCAATCAACATTCCTGGTCAAATGTCACAAAACAAAACACCGCTTTCTGCGTCTGTCAAAGAAAAACCAACAACTGTATTGCAGCAACCACTTTCTAAGGCAGTAATTGAGACTGATTCAAGACAAGTTAAAAACAATCAAATACAGCTTGATAACATAGATGAAAAGCATCCGAGGCTTTCAAAAGGTTCTTTGGCAAAATTAGATGAACAACTCAGTTGGTTGAACAAAGAAATCAAGCAAGTGGAAACAAAAAATGATTTCAGTAACGTAAAAGATGTCACAAAAGGTCAAGATACTAAAATTCAGACTGAAACTGCTCTGTATAAAAGTAACTTGGCAAAATCAGATGCAAAACTTGCTTCGTTTAACAAAGAGAATAAGCTTGTTGAAATCAAAAATGATACAAACAAAGAAAAAGGTGATACCAAAGGTCAGGACACTAAAAATCAGGCTGCAAATTCTCCGAACATGAAAGCTGTTCACGTGGAGAAGTCCAATGATTCTGATGATGACAACCATGTAGGTTACATTGCACTGAGTGTCTGAAGGTGTTGGATTGTTTGATGGTTGAAAATGATTTTGGTGACTGCAAGGGGAAAATGTGGCAAATAATGAAATTGAATTATGGTGTAGGGTGATTGTGAGGGAACAGCTTAAAAGCATTATTTAAAGTATGTTTCCGGTAATTACAAGAAACTAAAGAACACTGAATTATGGACATATGGAATCAGACATATAACTTAGATGTCTGAATTGTCTCATGGAAAACTTTGCATTTTATTTTTATCGATATTTGAAATATTATGTCTATTCTTTTGGTATAATAAGGACTTTTCCATGACTTCTTCATTAAAAATTATTGTGTTTTGAACATTTTCACCATATTTTTATCTTCGTTCATGCATGCATGGACACAGTTTCATTTTTCAGTGATTTAACAAAAAAAATGCATACAAAAATACAGGTTTTTTATAAAATCAAACATAAATTAGTAATTTGATATGCAGGTGTCTAAAAGTTATAAGAACAACAGTTAAAACTGCATGTAAAGCATTGTTGCAATAACCCATGTTATTCCAATATTGATGTCTGATTCCAACATCACATAATAGTGTGTTTGAAAGATTTCAATTCACACGTTCATACAAAACAAACAGTGAGTGTATGCTGTGTCCATTTGCAGATATAGGCTCGATTGTCACTGATGCATTCACAAAATGTCCATGTAGATTCTTTGCCAAACTAGCAGGGTCAACAATTATCTTTCTGTTCAAGTCTTGATATCATTGTGATTATTATTTTGTTAAATATTTTCATTATTTTCTTTGCGTTTATAGATTTAGCTCCAATTTACGAATTATTTTATCATTTGAATATTCCAGGGCTCACTGGTAGTTATTTATTTTCAAAGCACATTTAATAACAGATTCATACAATTTATAAATAAGATTTATATGAGCATCGCTCCAGGACAATGGGCCTTAATGCATGTGCATAATGTGTCGTCCCAGATTAGCCTGTGAAGTCAACACAGGCTAATCAGGGACAACTCTTTCCGCCTAAATTGTATTTTCAATAATGGGAGACTTCCTTTAAACAACAAATACCATAACAGCAGAAAGTTTCATCCCTTATTAACCTGTGCAGACAGGCTAATCTGGGACGACACTAAGGGCACATGAATTAAGCCCCATTTTCCCAGAGCGAGGCTCATATGAATTGTTACTAGTACTAGTTAACTAGAAGTAGCTTTTTAACCCTTTGCATGCTGGAAAATTTGTTGTCTGCTAAAATGTTGTCTGCTAAATTTCTAAAATTAGCATTTTCTTTGATTTTTTCTCAAAGAATACTATAAGAATAGCAAACAGTTTGGATCCTGATGAGACGCCACGTTCTGTGGCGTCTTATCTGGATCCAAACTGTTTGCAAAGGCCTTCAAAATCCGGTTCCAGCGCTCGAAGGGTTAATTGCAGTCATATATGAAATTGCATTGAACACAATATAACATTGTATTTTACTTCAGATTTTCCAGAAAATGCACGCACAATATGTTTTATGTAATATTTTGAGCGTAACAAAAAATTGATTAATTTAGTACAATACAATCGACAGTTAACACTGTTACTCCAAGAGAAAACAAAATCACTACACAGTATTGTACACCTTCATAGAATATTGATATGAGTCATAAAACTGGAAGTGTAAGTAGTATTAAGCATACATTTATATTACAACCATTTTTCTAGCAAAAGGCCCAAAATGAGAGAGTTAATAAATTCCGTGAAAATCATGCTGCCAAAATTATTCAACATGGGTGGACAAAACACCGTCACAATAAGATTGAGCATGAACGAGACGAGGTAGGTAATGGAGGACGTTTATTGATCCCTTCAGCTCTGTGTGTTCTGTAACCTGGACATTAACAAACCTGTTTGGCTGGAAATGTTTGGTTGCGCATGCTAGTTTAAATTATGCAATGGTAGTTTCGATCTGCTTAAATTTTTTGTTGTGAGTCGTATATTAGTTCTTATTAATTGCCGACAATGTTTTCCTATTCAAATATTATTTTATGTGTAGTATACAAATGATATTTAACTAATTTCTTTAAGTGTATTGTAATGCACCATTTATTTTTGGGTATTGATTGTATGAAATATAAATGAAATGAGGTTCAACTTTGTAAAAGCTTGTATTGCTTGGAATGAGGTTCAAATTTGTTATATAGCTTGTTTTGCTTGGAATGAGGTTCAAATTTGTTATCCCCACGCTTTTTGAAAAGCGTGGGGATATTGTGGTTATCTCCGCCGTCTGTCCGTCGGTCCGTCTATCCACTATCTCCTCCTACACTTGAAGCACTAGAACCTTGAAACTTACACACATGGTAGCTATGAGCATATGTGCGACCCTGCACTATTTGGAATTTTGATCTGACCCCTGGGTCAAAAGTTATGGGGGTTGGGGTGGGGCAGGGTCAGAGATTTTCACTCATTTTTTAATGTTATTTTACATTAACTTCTTCATTTCTACACCGATTCTTTTCAAATTGATACTGGACTTCTCTTATGACAATACGGTCAATCTCAACCATGCATGGCCCCATTCCCAACCCTGGGGCGCCCCACACACATAGGCCACACCCACCCAAAATTGCCTTTTACTATAATTTCTTCATTTCTACACGGTTTCACTTCAAATTGATACTGAACTTCTCTTATGACAATACGGTCAATCTCAACTATGCATGGCCCCATTACCAACCCTGGGGCGCCCTGCCCACATAGGTCACACCCACCCAAAATTGCCTTTTACTATTACTTCTTCATTTGTACACCAATTCACTTCTAATTGATACTGAACTTCTCTTATGACAATACGGTTAATCTCAACTATGCATGGCCCCATTACCAACCTTGGGCATACCTAGGTCAAACATTCGGCGTGGGGATACGCGTCGGCCACTGCCGCGCCATTTCTAGTTATAGCTTGTTTTGCTAGGAGAATGCAGGTTCAAACTTGTTAAAGCTTGTATTGTTTGGAGTATACAGCTGATTCAAACTTGTCATAGAATATTGTTAGGAATCTTTCCCCAAAGACTTTGACCTCTGGTTTTAATTAAGAAAATCAACAGTTAGATTTGGAGTCCACAGGAGTCGGTCTGTGGTCTGCAGTCTGCACAGGCTAATCAGGGACGACTCTACGCTTTTGTAGAATTTTCGTATAAAGAAAGTATCTTCTAAACAAAAATTCAGTCTAGGGGAAAAATGTTGTCCCTGATTAACATATGCTTACTGCACAGGCAAAGCTGGGTTGACACGCTCATGCATTAAGCCCCATTTTCACAAAGTGAGGTTTAGAGATATTAAACACAAACAAAAGAAAATATGGATCAAATCATAAACCAGATTAATCCATTATTGTTTTCAGATTACCAGTTTACTCTAACATATTATTTCTTGCAGTTTATAAAGCACCAATTTGTCCACAATTTGTAGCACCATTTATAACATAATATATGAGCTGCTTCATGTGAAAATAGGTCTTACGCCATTATGAGGCAACCACAGCTCCCTGACCAGCCTGTGCATCTGTGCATTTTGGTCAGGAGCTACCTGGTCTGGCAGGGTTTCATGGTTACATAAATGGACAGGCTAGCTCCTCATCACCTGAATACGCAAATGCGCAGGCTGGTCTGGAGCTATGCTTGCCACATATGGCATAAGACCCATTTTAGCATGATGCAGCTTATGTAATACATAGCCATGCACAATCCCAATCCTACAAAACCATGTTCCTTATGTCATATTCTAACTAACTGCATTGTGTTTATACCCCCCTGTTTTACAGAATCGTATTGTGCTTAGCTTATGCAAAATGCTACATGCTGGATTTTGCATTAATATTCATATTAAATAAATTGCTATTTCCTAGCTCCATATTATTGGCTAATAATTATGTTGCCTTCTGGTATGTAAGGTTCTGGAATTATAATCAGTCGGTTGCTTAGTAGAATACTTTCTTCTTTGTTGAATTTGTTAAATACTTTGAGCTCTGTGACTTGTTTGTGCATTCTTTGTGTATAAAAATGGGTTAAACGAGTTATTAATGCATCCATGTTTTAACCATTTGTAAAAACATGTATATGTAGTTTGAATGCATAAACATATACATGTAAGATTCAATATTGTTATGCCCCTGAAGTTGGGCATTGAGCGATTGCACTGTCTGTCTGTCCGTCTGAAATTCCGTCACACTTTGCGTTTAGGTTTCGAAAAATGTGGAATCACACTTTGCGTTAAGATTCAGAAAATGTGGGAAAATGGGGCATATGTCATCCTATGGTGACAGGCCTTGTTTTATATTAAAGAACAATTACATGTAATATTTTGTCTAGAAGCATTATGAAAAAACCAGTTCATAACAGTTTTGTTTATCGAGAAAACTTGTTTTGGATTATTGTACAAAGAGATGCTACATCAAAAATATATATACATTGTTTGAACACTGTTTTACTTTATGTAACAAATCCTTGTTAAATTCATTAAAAGTGAATATCACTTTTTTGAAAAAAATCCTGGTTTTAACATTTAAACATTTTAATATCTTGCATTAAACTATAAGATTGTGTTAAGAAATAAAATATTCTGGATGCATAAGTATGCAAATTCTTTGTTTTTTTATGTTGCATATTTAAGTAAGATATTTTTTAGAAGCAAAAGTCCCCGAATTGACATGTTTTGAAACCTTTTCCAGGCAGCAGATTTGATTCGGTCTTCGTTGCTTGGACATCGCAACCGACAACAACAAATGTCCCGTCACCATGACGACGATGATGATTACGAGACTGACAATGAGGACTACAACAACTGTGTGGCGCTGATACAGGGCGCTATGAAGGGGCATAACACACGCAAGAATAATATGCGAGATTACGGGTAAGCCTATAAAAGGGCAATGTTGATGACAAGTAAGAAGTCAAAACTTAAATATGGGCATTATACAACTGTCACATCATTGATGAGCATTTTTGTCTGAACATCTGTACGTACTTCACAACGCTTGTGTTTTCAACTCCTCTTGAACTAATTGGTGGATCTCACTCGAATTTTCACAGTTGAATGACTACATGTAGATGACCTTATACAAAATTACAAACACTGTTCCGAGTTTTGGTACAATCATGACCCTTTGTCGGTTTTTCATCTAGAATATTTAGTCCCAAACTTTGTCTTTTCAACTCCTCTTCAGTAACTGGTTGGATCTTGTTCAAACTTTCACAGTTGAATGAAGTTATTAATGTATAAAATTCATTATCGTTAAAAAGGAATTTTGGCTGGAACAAGTTTTTGCAGAATAACAGACCCTTGTCGTTTTGTCCACTGTAGAATATATGTGTCGTGTTCTGAGAAAACTGGGCAAAATGCTTGTGCGTAAAGTGTCATCCCAGATTAGCCTGTGCAGTCCGCACAGGCTAATCCGGGACGACACTTTCCGCCTAAACTGGATTTTCGCTAAGAAGAGACATCATTTAAACCAAAAATTCCATAAAAGCGGAAATTGTCGTCCCTGATTAGCCTGTGCGGACTGCACAGGCTAATCTGGGATGACAATTTATGCACAAGCATTTTGCCCAGTTTTCCCAGAACACGCCACATATAGTCAATGTGTATGTTTCCAAACATGTGTCACTGGGGCATCAGTATCTGTGACACATTTCTGGTAATTTCTGACATTTCGGTGTTTGTTTTTACAAAATCTACCATCTTGTTTATTGAAGTTGTCAATTCATTACAAAGATTACTTAATGCGTTTCTGAATCATTTCCTACTACAGTAGACAACACACATTTGACTTAAATTACAACACTAGTTCATGAAATTGGCATGTAAGTTTATCAATCTTATGCATACATGTTTTCATCATCTTATAAATTGTAAATTTCCTTTCCACAGCAGTTTTTCTTCGACGGGTAATGAGGATGACGAAGACGAGGTTATCTCCTCTGCAAGTCGCCTCCGATCCTCGTCCCGTTCCAGTCGGCCCCAGTCCCCTGCCCCCCACAGGCAGCGACCCCAGTCCCCAGCCCCTCACGGGCAACGACCCCTATCAGGTAAGTAAACAAAATAGCATTTACAACATTTAACCTTGGCTTTTACTATTGTGCAGTTGGGGTATCTCAAACTTGACTTTAGCAGAACTTACTTTGCTGTTGGCCAAATTAGCCAAAAGCTACAGATCAGTAAATTTGGCTAAAGAAATTTGAATATGCTACAGCTTTTTCTTAATCAAGCACATCAAAATATCCAAAAATGTAATAGTAATTTTAACGTTCTGTGGTAAAGTTGGCTTAAAAATATTTTGTGCCGGAGGAGAACTGCTAAAAATGGTTGGTGATTGAAGACTTTCAAGACGAACATCTAAGTTATGTATCATACATTTGTCAAATGAGACATCTGGCAATTAGTTTTTTTTTTTTTTTTTGCACATTTACCTTTTATGCCCATCAAACAGAGTTTCTCTGTAATGTTTAAAGTTATGGTAAGGAATATAATTCTATAATGATGTTATTGTATCTTTACAGGTCGATCAAGAACATCTTTATCAGGATCTGTCAAGGTAGGCAACATGTGTAACTAGGATGCTTATATTTTCTAAGATATTATTAATTAGGATTGGACTTTTTATTTGATTTAAATTGTGACAGAATAATGATATCATGGATATAAGTTCTGATCAATAATCTGCCAGCAGTTAAGTGGGTGGGGTTACATAGGAATCACTTTGTACGTCTTTCCAAAACTTGTTCAGAATTTTAACTTCTCAATGCCTTATTGGATTTCAAAATCACTTGACACAAATTTAAACATAAATGAGACATGGTATAAAACTAAAAAACATGTATCTTCCTTTATGGTCAAGGTCAAGGTAACACTTTGACGTCAAAGATCAAGGGCTTGTCGGCTCTATGACCATGCATGATGCAAGAGTTCCCAAATAACTTGGAAGAAATGTTAATTGTTAATTAAAAAATTCACATATGTTCACCTGTATGAATCAGGGTTTGTTTGCACGAACAATTTAAGATGGAAGTCACTTAACTATAAATTAAATAACTTAGTACGATTGTTAAGCTATTTGAGTGCCTATGTCCTGTGCAAGAATAACATGGCTTCTTTCAAGGTCAAGGTCAAACTTTGAGGTCAAGGGTCAAAATACAGCACTTATGTTAAAATTGCTTTTCTGCTATATAACTTGACCATGCATTTCAACATTGCTATTTTAAAACACAAATATTCACCTTAACGTTTCATTGTGTCATGCACAAAATCCAGGGCCAAGATCTGCACTTGTTATTTGTGGCGTGTTCTGAGAAAACTGGGCAAAATGCTTGTGCGTGAAGTGTCATCCCAGATTAGCCTGTGCAGTCCGCACAGGCTAATCCGAGACGACACTTTCCGCCTAAACTAGATTTTCGCTAAGAGAGACATCATGTTCCCATAAAAGCGGAAATTGCCGTCCCTGATTAGCCTGTGCAGGCTAATCTGGGATGACACTTTATGCACAAGCATTTTGCCCAGTTTTCTCAGAACACGACACATTTATGTGTGAGATGTGGATCTCTCCTCCATCTGAGGACAGAGACTGGTGTATGTTAAACGCTCTGTGCTGTTATGTTTTTCAGAGCGTAGGTTCTTCCAGCGGTCGGCAGCAACATTCATCATCTCACCTTGTCAATGATGATGACGACGATTTTTGAAGCAAAATTTTGGCTATGGAAGGGGCAATGCAGGGCCATACAGCCTAGCCTATCTTTTTGAATTCCATTTTTAGTAAATGTATATTGTGTAGGTTGTAACACAATCCCCAGAATTAGCAATACATTTTTTCTCAGATTTATATTTTGATACACATTTCTTAAGGCAGAAATTTATTATAAAAACATTTCTTGTTTAGATCTGTAGAAAGTAGAAGGCTTTTTTCATAATAGGGAAATCTCATATACACCCATTATAGGAGCTGCGTCATATGAAAATGGGTCTTTTCCATATGCAGCCAGCGTAGCTTCAGACCAGCCTGCGCAACCTACACTGTTCGTTATAAAGTCATGCAAGGTTTAGTGGTCTTATAAGCAGACAGTGTAGTGCCGTCTGGTCTGGAGCTTCACTTGTTGTATATGACATAAGACCTATTTTCGCATGACCCAGCAAAATTGTTCATAGGCATAATATTCCCCAAATTGGTTAACAGCAGACTATTGACGTCTACTTCAGGGTGCTTTTGTACCAATTGTCAACCAATTAATTTTATCAAATACTTACATGTATAAATGAACCAAGTGTGTTCTTATATATCACAACAAAAAGCTTGTTTTGCATTAAGTAAAATTAAATGTATGCAAATTCAAATAAAAGGCAATTGTTAGGAAATATTATTAATATCCTAAATTTGACACCAATGTAGTTGTCTACTAAATTTGTTTATCATATTCTGTCTGTTAAATACATTAATCTGTTTGTTATTCGTCTTCACAACTTTGGTCAATGTGAGGACCTTTTCCTGTTTTGTTATTTATGGTCAAGCATACATTAATTGGTATAAAAAGAGTCTTTTGCTATAAACGTAATGGTACATTATGTGACAGACTTGATGTGTGAAATGGATTGTATTTTGAGCTGTCATGCATGTGTGAGTATGTACGCGTTTCAACTTAACATCTTTTGCGTTTAACATTATTCTTCATTCTGTAGCAGCCACTATCAAAATGTTTGTTGTTAAGACCGGTTCATTCAAGCTTTGTTTATTGTTCGAGTATAGGCATACAGCTTGCTCATAAACATATCAAACATGCCTTGATGCATGTACCTAAAGTGTCCGACTGCATTTTGGGAGACATATAGCCTTTTTTCTGTTTTTCCACTATATTGTATCTTTTACTCCTCTTTTACTTCTGGTTGAATCTCTCAAATTTCACAGTTGAATGATCTTAATGTGTTGATTATTGTTAAGAAATGAGCAGTGACTGCGACGAGTTTGGGCTGAATTATGGCCCTTTGTCTTTTTGTCTACTGTAAAATATATAGTGGATTTGACTGTGTCCAAACATGCGTTGTGAGGGGGAAGGGGGGGGGGAATCAGTGTCTGTGTCACATTTCATTTCTAGTTCTCATTAACAATTGGAAAGTATTTTTTAGACAACATGCTATACTGTCTTGATTGTCTTTATTATTCTGTTGTTGAAATTTAATTCCAAGACAAAGTGTACACTTCTTCAGCATGACATGACTATTTGTTTATTTGCTCCCTCTTTAAGCTGTGATAACTTTGTTGTGCAATTTCTAAATGCATATGTAACCACACCCTTTAGGTTTAGGTTGTTTCAGATATAATGAAATACAAATTTTTGAATCTGTTTGCTTTGTAAATTCATGTGCCTGTTATATGTTTTTCTATTCTTGTTTGATATGGCCCTCGTCATGCAAAAATGGATCTTATGTCTGGTGTGCATCTTTGCTCTGATGGTTTAAGACCCATTTTTTGCATGATTTGGGTCATATGTGGCATGTTCTGAGAAAACTGGGCAAAATGCATGTGCGTAAAGTGTCATCTCAGATTAGCCTGTGCAGTCCGCACAGGCTAATCAGGGACGACACTTTCCGCCTAAACTGAATTTTGGCTAAGAAGAGACATCATTTAAACGAAAAATTCCATAGAAGCGGAAATTGTTGTCCCTGATTAGCACAGGCTAATCTGGGATGACAATTTACGCACAAGCATTATGCCCAGTTTTCTCAGAACACGACACATATAATGATAGGAAATTGCACTTTTGTGTATATTATTGGGTAGTTATTGAAAAGATGATATTGCTGAAATAGATTGCTCAGATATTTGCATATTTTTCTCTTTGAATCATAGATCTTTTTGTTACATAACTGTTTGACATTTTGTCACCTATTATTGCTGAGGTACATTGTTGTACCTGTATTGCTACTTGTATACTTACTTGTCACAGAAAACTGCAAATTTGTTTTGTCTGTTCTAAATGTTAGCTTAAAACCATGGTCATTCTAAGATAAACATGATTGTCTTTTTTTTTTTAAATAGAATGTCTTTTATATTTCAGCAACTTTCCTACTTAAAGTTGATGCAGTATTTTGCACTAGCTTTGTTCAACAAACGTGCATTATTTTTTATAATTGCTTTAAAATCAAGTCATACACTTCAAATTCTATAAAATTCATTTATGATTTTAAAGTTGCATCGTGAACCTTCACAGTGGAATTATAATTCTTCATTATTGAATGTTGTTTTATAAACTGTTACATGTTCTCTTAACCCTTTGAGCGCTGGAACCGGATTTTGAAGGCCTTTGCAAACAGTTTGGATCCAGATGAGACGCCACAGAACGTGGCGTCTCATCAGGATCCAAACTGCTTGCTATTCTGATAGTATTCTTTGAAAAAAAAACGAAGAAAATGCTAATTTTAGAAATTCAGCAGACGACATTTTAGCAGACGAAAAATTTCCCATTAAGTTTGTCTCATAGTATAAGCCTTACATTGATTTAAGCCTTAAATTGATTTATTAAATAACATGTTAGAATTGCACTTTTTTTTAGAATAATTTCTCAAGAAGTAACAACAAAAGTACATATTGTGATGTAATAAATGGTATGTTGTAGCGGGTGTTTATTGCTCATGTTATCTGTAGATCTTGTTTATATTTATTTGTAAATAAATTAACATTATACCTTCAGAGAACAGTCTTTCAGTTGTTCTTATATGTTACACGAATTGGAACAAATAAACATGTGGCCCTTCGTTTGATGTTATGATGAAGGAAAATAGCTTAGTATCTGTACTTTAGAAATGATCATTGTTGCAATGATGTACACATAATTACAGACACCAGTTTGCAGGTGATTACAAATGGTTTGCATCACAACATAAATATAAATGTCTAAAAATTCAAACAAGAGCAACGTTCTAGCCATTTGCACATCCCCACAATTCCTATTGTCAATATATTTTAATCTGGTATGGTAGATTTACATACTGGTTATTGCTTCATTAATATTGTTTAAAGAATGTTGTTGTAGACTTCAAAGGAAAAGCAAATGTGTATTTCAAAGTTCATGAGGTCCATCCACAAGATGATTGGCTGAAATGTTGACATGAGTTTTGCTCTTGGAAAACGGGACTTAATGCATGTGAGTAAAGTGTTGTCCCAGATCAGCCTGTGCAGTCCGCATAGGCTAATCAGGGATAACACTTTCCGCATACACTGCATTTTCGTTTAGAAGAGACTTCCTTTAAACAAAAAAAAAACATAAAAACGCAAAGTGTCGTCCCTGATAAGCATTTGCGGACTGCACGGGCTAATCTAGGATAAAAAACATGACGCACATGCCTCTTAAGTCCCGTTTTCCCAGAGCGAGGCTCAAATCAACAGCTGTGAGTAATTACCAACACCAAGAGCGGCAAAGGAGCAGGTTGCAGAACCATCTTATTTCAGTCTACCTTATGTTGTCTAAACGCAGATGTCCCAGATGATAGCCATTAAAATGCAGTATGACTCCGACCACAGCAGTAAGAATCGAGCGTGCAGCCTAGTGCGCTAAATTGACAGCCATATATGTGTCGCGTTCTGAGAAAACTGGGCATAATGCATGTGCGTAAAGTGTCGTCCCAGATTAGCCTGTGGATTTTCGCTAAGAAGAGACATCATTGAAACGAAAAATTCCATAAAAGCGGAAATTGTCGTCCCTGATTAGCCTGTGTGAACTGCACAGGCTTATCTGGGATGACAATTTACGCACAAGCATTATGCCCAGTTTTCTCAGGACACGACCGATTGTTCGGAACCCGTATGAAAGGCCGACGGCCCTTGCGGGTGATACAGTTTCCCGCTTCCGTACTTGATTAAGCCATAATAACATGAATATGTGTAATATATTGCAGTACATCTATGGCTTCCTTTAATAATATTAAAATTCCTAGCTTTGGTTTTTATGCGCGTGCGTAAATTGTCGTCCCAGAGTAGCATGTGCTGTCCGCAAAATCAGTCGCAACAACGCCGTTAACACATGCGTGCATCGTAGGGATTTGGCGGAAGGCCACATTTTTTTTTGTGACAGCCAAAATCCATTCACACACAACGCAACATACAACTAAAAAAGGCCGCACACTGAACACAATTAAACTTAAACCACTTCCAATATCAACCGTCCATGCCCCAGTTTTTACCACATCATGCAATAGTACGAAAAGGTGAATTCGGGCTCCGTTACATCAGCGCAAGCTAATGTGTATAGTGGCTGTCCGGTTAGTGCAACATACACGCGCTTCTCACCTAGGCGACCCTGGTTTAATCCCTGCTCCCGGCGCATAACAGTTTGGTAAGTGGGTGCCGAATCGGACAGGTGGGGTTTCCTCTGGGTACTCCGCCCCACCCCCTTCACACACACACACACACAGCACAAAAAAACACAGCAAAATTGAATATCTTTTGGTAAAAATCAAATAGCTGGAAATTGCAGCTATATTTAAAGTTCGTCGAAACTTTCGCGAGTCTAGTAAAGTTCATTAGGTAGGAGTCCTGGAACACACTCTTGGTCATCACATAATGTAGCCTGAGGCGCGGAAGGGCCTCATAAACTTGGAAACACGCTCAATGTGCGACGTAAGATACACACCCGTAAGTGACACACCCGTCAAGAGGCTCGACGTCACGTTTCGACGTACGCAACACCACTGAAATGTTATTCACATAGGATACGGACTCGTATTTTCTTAATATATGTTAATGCTTATTAATTTGAATTTCTAAACCATTGAAATAGTATGCTGTATATTTTTCGGTTCACTTTCAAAATCCCGAGTGAAATATGCAACTATTTCAGTAAAAACTATCAGTTAAATCTTTGTATACAAAACAAGTTTAACATGAATTCTTTCAACAAGTTTCTTATTAATGCTGAAGTATTTTACGAATTAAGGAACGTGTTCGTTTCATTTAAGTTCGATGATCTTATATTTTACATTTCATTTTGATTCATACGCAAGAGAAACGGACAGTTCCTAGTGAACTAGGTATTGAAATATTGCAGTCACAATCAATTTAAATGAAGGCAATGAAGCATTATTCTTTGCAAACGTCTTAACACTTCTATAGCTTAACATAAGTTACCAATTGACGTTCCAAGCACTGACGAAGTTCGTTTATGTCACTGGTGATTTTGCCGTGATTTTGGCTTTTTACCGACAAATAAATAGAAACGATGATAGCGGTTATAGTAACATATTCCAATTAATATAAAGCATTTACTTTATAAAACTACAAAGCACCCGCTGTCATATAAAAATAACACTATAGTTTGTTCAGGTTCGTCAAACTGTGACGCCTACGTAAAGCCGCTGACCGGTTTTAAATTGTTGCCACGCAATCTCATTGGAACCACGCAGTCTCTGCTCGGATGCAACACGGACTCCGTGCGATTTCCCCGAGCAGTGAGACCATGTGAAAGCCGTGCAGACAGCCCGGTTTGGCCATGGAACAATTTTCGTACGGAATTCCATCACTTGTTTCTAAACGTGCACTGTGATCGTATACAATACATTGAGTACGTTTTCATGACACCGCATCCACATCCGCAAACATTTCTCGTTCGGAGGCCAGTTTTCAGGAAAAATACACTCGTGCTTTCTGCTGTTTGAATATGGCTATTAATTAAGATCTCAAATTAAGACGAGAGTTTTTCTCACTTTTATGGCGGTTAGGCCTAGTGTGGCGAAACCAAACAAATTCACTTCAATGAATGAGTAGTTTACCAATCCAGGGACCTATACAAACATGGGCATTATTCAAATTCAATATAATTTATTTTTACGTATACGCTTGCGCTCGTGCAAATGTAACACGGAAACACAATTTTCATAATTTGGTTGTCTTTGTGGGTGTGTAGAAAACGGTCACCATTATGTATCGGGTCATAAACTGATCACAACAATTGACTATTAAATTATTTGATTGGTTATCAACGAACAAGTCATTAAAGAAGCTTAACAAGAAAATAGCTTTAACGTTTGTGAACATTGTTTTAATAAATGAGATTAAATACGATCTTCAGGCCTCATTGCATAGTGCTATGTTACCTATTTATTCGATTAAAGTGCGACTTCTGTAAATCAAGAACACTCCAGGAAAAAGATAATTTAGTTTTTCGGACAGAGACAGATGTACATTTAACCACTCTATCTGACTCATAAACCTCCTAACCATGGTATTAAATTGAACATTTTTAATTAAGTTGTTATTTTTAATCGATCGGTTTGAATTTACATTTTATTCTACTAGATTTAAATCACAATATATCGGAAATTCAGAAAAATAAGCTACCTATTTCGGACAGTTAGTGGCTGAGTTACTGTTGGATTAGAACAGAAAAGATCTATGTAACTTAAGGTTGACTTCTCCCTGCAGTTAATAAGTAATAACAAAGCCTTGCACGACTTTAAAGTGGATACAGAAGCTCATGACCAGACTGTGTTATAGCGCAGGCTGGTCTAGAATTACGCTGGCAGCATATAGCGTAAGACCCATTTAAACATGATGCGGCTCAAATAACATGGGTGGTGCGATTATCCAATTTTGTGGGATGGATGGCACAATTTTATCATCAGCTGCCATAATATTGTGGAGTACGAGAAGTCTCTGTTCCTGCTGCCCCATTGCCTACGCCATTCAGGACCCTCTCTGGCCATCAGGGGAAGGGGCCCAGGTCCCTCATGAGCGGGAATTTTCGTGGCTTTTCCCTTTTATGGGGATTTTTTTTACTTACTCTCTTATTACTACATTTGTACTGATTGAACTATATTCATTGCTTTTTTCATAATAACGTATATTTGGTTAGATGTACTTGAAATAAAATTGAGATAGATAATCATGAGACACTTCTTTCTAAAAAAAAAAAACAAAAAAAAACAAACATTTTTTTTTAGGGGGATTTTTTTCCAAAAAAAGGGGAAAATGAAAACGTATTTGATGGGGGTATGGGGACGATATTCGGCCCCAAAAATGCAGATCGAGGGCCCTGCCATTGAAGGTTGATAACCAGTATAACTTGTATTTGTTCAACTGACACATTTCTCACAGCAAGTAATTGAGCCTCGTGGGAAAACAGGGCTTAATGCATGTGCGTAGAGTGTCATCCCAGAATAGCCTGTGCAGTCCATACAGGCTAATCATGAACAACACTTTCCAGTTTTATTGTGTTTTTCGTTTAAAGAAAGTCTCTTCTTAGCAAAAATCCATTTTAGGCAGAAAGCGTCGTCCCTGATTAGTTCTGCGGACTGCACAGGCTAATCTAGGATGACACTGTACGCACATGCATAAGGCCAGTTTTCCAAGAGCACGGCTCATTTAGTCACTATGTGATTGTTTCAGGCTGGGGATGCAGGTGGCCTGCATTCTCTGGAGATGTTAATGTCTGAGTTCTTCAGTCCATCCACCAGCAACGACAGAAAACGTGAAATCGGTAACTGTCTGGAGGATATTCTGGACGAAATGTTAATTGTCTATGTTTGACTATTGAACTATTAAGTGTTGATTAAGTACTAGAATTCCTTTGCATGTGCAAAAAATGTTGTTATTTATGTTTGGTTGGTTGTTCATGTTTTGTCTGTTTTCAGAGTTGCTGTTGAACCAGTTCAGCCAGACAAAAGACTGTTGGAAGCAGTGTCTGTTCTTCCTGTCCAACACTAGCAATGAGTTTGTCATGATGTACTGCCTCACAGTTCTCGAGGTAAATAGTATTGTAATTTTCCAAAGTACAAAAGTCTGTTAATACCATGTCATGCACGTTACAAATCATGCCAAAACAATTTTTTAAATAGAGAAAGGCAGAAGATGTGAGTTGCTGCTGAAAACAAAAGATATTTTTGTAAAAAAAAATTGAGAAAATTGTATACCCTCTATGAAAGACGTAACCTGTAATTTCATGGTAGTGACTCTGTATCTCTCCTTGTACATAGCAGGTAGTTGTGTGAATTCTAAATTTTGACTCCACTGAGGCTAGTTAACTGTTTTATTTCCCTCAGCTGTTTTGTACATAGTTCTTATTATGTGTCATGTATGATTTTGTTTATGACTTAAATGGATTTTTTTTTACATATTTAACTACTGCTTGGGATGATATGAAACATATAAACACAAGTATTGAATACATTTAATTTACGTTTTACAGTTTTGAAGGCTACATGTACATTAGACATTGGTGAAAAAAATTGTTTAATTTATATCTACTATAACTAGAACTATAATGATATGAGCCTCATTCTGGGAAAACTGGGCTTAATGCATGTGCAGAGAGTGTCATCCCAGATTAGCCTTTGCAGTGTGCACATGCTAATCAGGGAAGACACTTTCCGGAAAAATATGGATTTTTTTTTTAAAGGAAGTCTCTTTGAAACATAAGTCCAGTTAAGGCGGAAAGTGTTGTCCCTGATTAACTTGTGCGGACTGCACAAGCAAATCTGGGATGACACCTTATGCACTTGCATAAAGCCCAGTTTTCCCAGAGGCTCAATTTTTTAGAACCTGATAAACAAGCAATGGCTGGGGTTCAATGTGGATGACAAGCGTGAGATTCGCGCCAACCTGAACCAGTACATGATGGCTCACCATGGCAAGGTGCCGACCTACATCCGCAACAAACTTGTCAAGCTGGTCGTGGACATCGGCCGTATTGACTGGCCACACTTCTACCCAGAGTTCTTCTCTAGTATACTGCAGGTAAGTCAAGTTGGTAGTGGTGATTGGCCGTATTGACTGGCCACACTTCTACCCATAGTTCTTCTCTAGTTTACTGCAAGTAAGTCAAGCTGGTATTGGTGATTGGCCGTATTGACTTGCCACACTTCTACCGAGTATACTGCAGGTAGAACTTTATTGTTGCTTATGTTATCCTTATTTAAAGGGACTGTCAACCACGAATGACTAAAAAAGAAAAGTTCTAAAATACCATATTTTTTACAATTATTAGTTTATATTGATTAAAATATCACGACTGGTATATTACATTACTTGAAAAAAGTTCATATTTTCAGTATATTCGGTAATACAATTTTACGATGTGAAATCAAAAGTACATGGCCAAAAAAGGTGACATAACGATATGCACACTATAAATAACGCAAGTAGATTGATCATTTTATGTATAAAATATATGCAATTCACTACGCATGCACAATTTTCATTCCTGGGATTACCACGTGACGATGATGATCAATCTACTTGCGTTATTTAAAGTTAACTGGAAGTTACCTGGTAGACATACCCAGTAAAATGTATTGCTAATATACTGAAAATATGAAAACTTAACAACTTTTTTCAAGTAATGTAATATACCAGTCGTGATATTTAAATCAATATAAACTAATAATTGTAAAAAAATACGGTATTTTAGAACTTTTTTTTTCGTCATTCGTGGTTGACAGTCCCTTTAAGCTAATTTGAGCTTTGATGTGATTTCGGAATTATTTTAAATGGTTCAGCAATTAAAATATTCCCTTAAGTTTGCACCATATTTGATAAGGTTTTGCAGACAAATAGTATAAAATGCAAATTTTCAATGAAATGATCTTGTGGTCAGTTTATTATCCAATTTTGATTCAAATGCTACGACTCTGTCTTTGACTTTGAAAACAAGCTACTCTTAATTAAAGTCTGTTGGCATTAGTCAAAGCTATTTACCGGTACTCGGGTGCGCTTGAGGAAATGAACTTAACATTGTTGGAAAGATGTGTAAAGAACTAGGTGCATAGGTAAAATCTTATAAAAATCGTACTTCCACTCTAGGAGCCACATTAATGACTTCATCATGATGAGAATTGTTTTTTAAACTGGGTAAGGGGGTCAAATCTTATCAACACTCTAAATGTGTCATTTGTAACCTAGTTATGATGAAACATAGACTGAATGTTTATTTTGACCATATCAAGGCAAAGTTAAAAACTGGGTCATATGAAGTCAAAAACTATGACTAATCTTCAACAATGATTGTACCACTTGATCTCGTGGCTCTCCTGTGAATATCCTATCAAATATACTTGGCACTTTCCTTATCCTCGAAGTGCAAGCTTCCAGATGTGTCATCCTGATACCTAGCCTTGTTTGCATATAACTACCTGCCTTTATGATCACTAGAGACATGCTCTAACTACCTGCTTTTATGATCACTAGAGACATTGCTCTAACTACCTGCCTTTATGATTACTAGAGACATGCTCTAACTACCTGCCTTTATGATTACTAGAGACATGCTCTGGGAATACTGAGCTTAATGCATGTGCATAAATTGTCATTTCCCATTAGCCTGTGAAGTCCGCACAGGCTAATCATGGATGACTCTTTTTTCTCCTATGGTATTTTTCTTTTGAAGGAGATCTCTTCTTAATGAAAATCCAGTGTATACGGAAAGTGTCGTTCCTGATAAGCCTGTGCGAACTGCACAGGCTTATCTGGGACAACAGTTTACGCACATGCATTAAGCCCAGTTTTACTAGAACAAGGATATTGTAGCTGGTCCAGCAGGGGGAGACAACCAGTCTGGGCCTGATCCTGCTGCACACGGCCTCTGAGGAACTGGCTGTGCCGCGCGAGGACATCGCCATGGCGCGCCGAGAAGAGCTCCACAAGCTGCTGCTACAACAGGTGCCAGGCGTGCTCAGTCTACTCAACAGTGAGTGCACATTTCAAAATTTTGTGTAGATTAAAGAAAAGTTTTTATGCTCCCCTTAAATTTTTGGGGGAGCATATAGTCGCCGCTTCGTCTGTCTGTGCGTGCGTCTGTCCGGATTTTTGTCCGGGCTATTTCTCAGCAACTAATGATTGGAATTCAATGAAACTTTATGGGAAGCTTCACTACCAAGAGGAGATGTGCATATTATCAGCGGGTTCTGGTCGGATAATTTTTTACATAGTTATGGCCCTTTTAAATTTTCCATGAACTGTACATATAGTGCAATTCTTGTCCGGGCTATTTCTCAGCAACTAATGACCGGAATTCAATGAAACTTCATGGGAAGCTTCACTTCCAAGAGGAGATGTGCATATGATCAGTCGGTTATGGTCGGATGATTTTTCACAGAGTTATGGCCCTTTGAAATTTGAGATCCATGACTTCCTGTTTGGTGGGAGTGAAGGTCTGTTATTTACCGTACACATTCTAGTAGTAGAAACTACTGACTGGAATTCAATGAAGCTTTATGGGAAGTTTATCTACCTTGAGGCGATGCGCATGTTATTAGTGGGTTCTGGTTAGATTATTTATTTAGAGAGTTATGGCCCTTTGAAATTTTTAAGTTGCTAAACCATCCATCGTATTATTTTGTCCAAAGTTATGTCCCTCAAGACGTTTCCTTTTATCTGAATATATAGTGCAATATTGTGACAAAAAAAACTTTGGGGAGCATCACCCGTCTCCGACGGTTTCTTGTTTTATTAAGTTTACTGCCAAAAGCTTTGGCTGTTAGCAAATTGTGAGAGATGCAACATCTTTTATTGAAAAGGCACCATAATGAGGTAATTAATGAGCAGTTACCTTATTGGTACTCTAGCATCAACTCCAAAGTTTTTTTTATATTATTTCAAATTGTTGACATGAAGGATTTTAATAGAGTAATGATTAAGATTCTAGCTACAGCCAAGTCTGACAATTGTTAATCACGTTCGCAATTACTATCTTTATGCTACGCTTTGCTACTGTATTTTTTACCATCAGATAACTTTCTCTTTTGTTTTTGTGCAGATGTTCTGGAGGTAGCCCTGGAGCGGCACCGTCACCTGGTGTCTGCCACGCCCCCTCCCTCCCCCACCCACGGGGAGAGTGCAGCTGAGCCAAAGTCTTCATCTTCTTCGGTGCAGCTGTTCTCAGCATCACCTCTCAGATCAGGTGCAGGATAAACTGGATCTTTATAAAATGCTTAATGTTCCTCATTCTGGGAAAACTGACTTTGCACAGGCTAATCAGGACAACACTTTCCCCTTTATGGACATTTTCTTTTAAAAAGAAGTCTCTACTAAACAAAAATCCTGTTAATGTGGAAGGTTCCTGATTTAAATGAATGGACTGCACAGGCTAATCTAGGACAACATTTAACAAACATGCATTAAGCCCATTTTTCCCAGAATGAGGCTTTAATGTTCCGTTGATCTTATTATTCTACATTCATAAGTCTCATAAAGCTGTGTGAAAATATGTACAAAATGACATACAATGATGTAATGACGACACTCTGAGATATGTTGCATTCTATAAGTATTGATAAAAAACACATGTGCTTAAACAGTTACCTAGTGAGGTCAATTTTATATAATTGTTTTAAATAATGTATATTTATTACAGCAGGAACATCCTTATTTAGTTATAACTGAATAATCTTTGTAGAAGGTAGTTCAATTCGGTAATTTTGAAGTTCAACTTAAATGATGAATATATGTGTCGTGTTCTGAGAAAACTGGGCAAAATGCATGTGCGTAAAGTGTCATCCCAGATTAGCCTGTGCAGTCCGCACAGGCTAATCAGGGACGACACTTTCCGCCTTAACTGGATTTTTGCTAAGAAGAGACATCATTTAAACCAAAAATTCCATAAAAGCGGAAATTGTCGTCCGTGATTAGCCTGTGCGGACTGCACAGGCTTATCTGGGATGACAATTTTAGCACAAGCATTTTGACCAGTTTTCTCAGAACACGCCACATATAAGAGCAAAACAGAGATAACGGCACTAATATATATATATTCTATTGAGCATTTCGACTGATATTTTCATCTTTACGAGCTGCAATGAGTCGTGTGTTGTGCATTTTTAGATTCCCTGATGAGTAACCTGTTCAAATCCCCCAGCAGCCATGTGCAACTAGAAGCCTTACCTCCCTTGGACTCTGCCACCCAAGAGTTGTGCGCCCTGAGCCTCAACTGCCTCTCACACCTGTTTAGCTGGATCCCTCTCTCTTCATTCATCACACCAACGCTGCTGAGCACTATATTCCACTTTGCGGGTTTTGGGTGCGAAACCCAGGGTAGCCGAACTATGAACTCTGGCGCGAATTTCAATTCCATGTCGTGTTATTTAGGAATTCTGGCCATGAATTGTATCAATGAACTCTTAGCGAAGAATTGTGTACCAGCAGAGTTTGAAGATTTTCTTCTGCAGATGTTTCAGCAGACATTTTACTTGTTACAAAAACTCACCAAAGATAGCAGTTCTTGTTCTAGTGGGAACAGACTGTCTGAGTTGGACGATAGGTGAGAATAAAATGGATTCCTAATTGATCAGCAGTGAGAAAACAAATGCAGCCTGTTAATTTTTTAACTAAGTAAAAAAATAGCTTAAATTGAAAACTTCTTTTAAAAAATTGCTTGCACTCTTCTACAAAAATAATGGTTAATAATTAAACATTTGTGTATACAATTATTTGCATTTAATTTCTACCAAGTACTTAACAAGTAAATAATTTTTTATTTTTTAAACATTACTAGTTGATGTTAATTATGCAATTAATTAATAAATAAAGTCAAATAAATGGAACTCCTGTTAAAGTCTAATTGTATGGAGGTTATTTGATCTATATTCCACGTCTTTACTGGGCTGGCTACCTCAGTTGGTAGAGTGTTGGTCTACAAATATGGAGATCGCTGGTTTGATTCTCCGCCCAGCCAAATTACTTATGTGATGATTGGCCATGAACTTATTTCTGCAGCCATCTGATTGAAGTATGGCAGTTTTCAGTTACTGCCTTAATTATGTGCACTTAGAAGTGGCAAACCAGCCAACTGGGAATAATTGTGAGTTGGTTTACTGATGTCTGTGATATGACTGAAATACTGTTGAAACTGGTTCCATTTCTCTGTTTTAGTTACGTGGATAAGTTCACGGAGTTTTTACGCCTGTTTGTCAGTATACATCTACGAAGATTTGAGTCCAACACCCACTTCCCTGTGATAGAATTCCTGGCACTTCTGTTTAAATACACCTTCAGACAGGTCAGAATGCCACTGTTTTCTGTTCACTGGAAAAAAAAATAGCCTTGTTCTGGGAAAACTGGGCTTAATGCATGTGCATTCCGCAGAAGGCTAATCAGGGACGACACTTTCCGCTTCTATGTATTTTTTTTTTAAAGTTAGTGATCTGCACAGGCTTATCTGGGACAACACTTAATGCACATCCATTTAGCCCAGTTTTCCCAGAACAGGTCTCTTACATCTATATATTGGTCATTGTCTGTACAACATGCAATTTTAAGTTTATTGAAACTAATTTTCAAGTTTTTATTTGAACTAAACTATGTTTGCAGTATGGGCAAACTGGTTGATATTTTCTATTAATACCTTTTCTCAAAGAGCTTGGCATTTTCTTAAAGTAATTTGCACCATTACCATGACAGATGATCTCCTTATTAGCCAATTAGTTTTAGTTAATATGTTCTTACTTCTTAAGTAACCTATATTTGTATTGGTCAGGCAAATGTACAATACTGAAACATATGTGTCATGTTCTGAGAAAACTGGGCATAATGCTTGTGTGTTAATTGTCATCCCAGATTAGCCTGTGGAATCCGCACAGGCTAATCAGGGACAACAATTTCCCCTTTTATGGAATTTTTCGTTTAAATGATGTCTCTTCTTAGTGAACATTCAGTTAAGGCGGAATGTGTTGTCCCTGATTAGCCTGTGCCCACTGCACAGGCTTATCTGGGATGACACTTTACAAACATGCATTTTGCCCAGTTTTCTCAGAACACGACACATATGTATAGAAGATATCCACTTATGATGATGTTTACGACATTTTTTTAAAAGGCAATTTTTCAAACAACCAATGCCCTTAATGATTATGAGTATTATTACAGGCATTTCATCAGATCAAAATGTAGGATATATTGTACATTTCTTTTAAAACTATATTAACTATGCAATAAACCATATTTTTCATTGACAGTTGTTGGCCATTTATTTGATGTTTTACAAACTGCCACTGTTTGTTGCAGCCGACCAATGAAGGGTTCTACCATTGTCTGGATATCTGGTCCACATTTCTAGACTATCTGTTCACAAAGGCAAAAGGGCGCCCATCAGAAATACAGGCCATCATAGACAGGTATTGGGACAAATATCTGTCGCGTTCTGAGAAAACTGGACAAAATGCATGTGCGTAAAGTGTTGTCCCAGATAAGCCTGTGCAGTCCGCACAGGCTAATCCGGGACGACACTTTCCGCCTAAACTGGATTTTCGCTAAGTAGAGACTTCATTTAAACGAAAAATGTCATAAAAGCGGAAAGTGTTGTCCCTGATTAGCCTGTGCGGACTGCACAGGCTAATCTGGGACGACACTTTACGCACATGCATTATGTCCAGTTTTCTCAGAACACGACTCATATTGTCATCTGTACTCTCTAGTGTTTATGATATAACTGTCTAGTTTGAAAATGGATGCCGTCTGTTGAAAAACATGGCCACCAGTTGGTGCAATTTCTCTTTAATGGTAATAATGAAACATTGTGAACACTCCATTCTTCATGAGACTTTCTCAGAACATTAGTTTGTAATGATATCTTGGCCAAGTTATGAATATTGTTCTGAAAACATCTCTTTAAGTTGCTCAGTTAGTTCAGTTCCTCAGTGTCAGGTGAGCGGCTCAGGGCCTATGGCCTTCTTGTTCTTTGTCTTCTGTATACATGCAGATCAGTGCTAATCATGACATTAGAATATGCATTTAGGCCTAATGATATTATTTAAGTTGTGCATTTTTGGGCAGCATAGAACTCTGCATAAAAAAGGAACCGACTAAGAAATTGTATTACTTTAAGAGATTTCCTTAAATTTCCTGTAAGTAGCTTTGTGTATGCAGGTCCTGTTAGCTGTATTCCCCTTATGACCAATTTACCACACTCATTTGCACATTAAGCCACTACTAAATTTATGTTTAAGTAGGTTTTTCCAATTTTCTTAGTTGTTTTTCACTGTCAGAAAGTGTAATGTTTCTCCAGGTTATGAAGTACTTTCAGTGTGAATTTATGGTATTTTGTTATTCCCTATTGATTTCCTATTTCTTGTTCAGGTACAAAGATGCCCTGATGTCTCTAGTCAGCCATATTCTACAGAAGCTGCAGTTTAAATACAACCAGACGCAGTTAGAGGAGCTGGACGATGAAACACTTGATTATGATGTAAGATATATGAGCCTTGCTCTGGGAAAACTGGGCTTAATGCATATGCGTAAACTGTTGTCTAAGATTATCCTGTGATTATCGGGAACAACAGTTTCCACCTAAACTGGAGTTTTGCTAAGAAGAGACTTCCTTTAAAAAATAAAAATNTTTGAAATCAATTGGCACATTTGTTAACCATTATTGGACGGTGTGTTGCGCGATAAAATTACGTCGATATCTCCAAGGTCAAGGTCACACTTTGAGTTCAAAGGTCAAAAATGGCCATAAATAAGCTTGTCTGGGCCATAACTATGTCATTCATTGTGAGATTTTAATATTACTCTCCACATTTATTTTGTTCACAGGCATTGCATGGCTTATCATGCCAAAGAATTCAAGATTTCAAAGGTCAAAATGGCCATAAATGATAATGGCATAATAATTCTTAAAAATTGCCATAAATAAGCTTCTCTTCTTTTGTGAGACAGCATGCAAAATATTCTGTGTCAATGCAGCATGTGGGGGTATACGTCACGTCAGTGACAAAGCTCTAGTTGCGACTCGAAATGACTGACGCTTGACCGATGTTTTTAATTCAAACATGACTTTTGGAAGGAAATATACTGGTCGTTGGCCGTTATTGACAATTGACTGTTCTTCTCAAGTGTAATATAGAGTGATTTTTTGAGGGGGGATCTTTGTATGCAATTGACCGTTATTCTTAAGTGACCGTTAGGTCAGTTTGGCTGTATTTTGTTATTCCCTATTGATTTCCTATTTCTTATTCAGGTACAAAGATGCCCTGATGTCTCTAGTCAGCCATATTCTGCAGAAGCTGCAGTTTAAATACAACCAGACGCAGTTAGAGGAGCTGGATGATGAAACACTTGATTATGATGTAAGATATATGAGCCTTGCTCTGGGAAAACTGGGCTTAATGCATGTGCGTAAAGTGTTGTCTAAGATTATCCTGTGATAATCGGGAACAACACTTTCCATCTAAACTGGAGTTTTGCTAAGAAGAGACTTCCTTTAAAAAAATAAAAATTAAAAAAATAACGTAACAGCATAGTGTCGTCCAAGATTAGCCTGTGCGGACTCTCATCATAAAGCCCAGTTTGCACAGAACTCAAATTTTATTGTCATATGAAAACAGAAATATCCCTTGACTGATGTTTTGAAAGAAACCCTTTTCAAAATCATGAATATTATTTTATTATTATTAGTTGTCACCAATTTTGACACATTTTCAGTTTAAACTAAAACTCAGATATGGCTAACATATACATTGTTGTTTCTAAGTTATTGGGAAATAATGTTTAAATTTATGTTCTATTTATTATAAAGCAAATATTTTTTAGTATATTTGTTTTCATGGATTAAACATTTGACACCATTATGTCTATATCATCTGGTTCGAGTCCCAGCCCAGTTAAACTTGTGTGAAAAGAAATTAATAGGGTCACTCTTTTACTTGTGATTCAAAAGTGTCAGCTAATGGAATCAGTATGTGAACTGGTACTGTATGCCTCTGCTCTCTGTACAACTGCGTATTATGTCTTTATGCACATACAAACACTGCACTATAACTCACTTAATACATGCAACTTCAAATACATAGGCCCTTGAGGCTATTACTGGTAAACTGTTCAGAAAAAAAGGTTTATCCCCTGACATTTCTATTGTACTATTATATTCAACAAAAAATGAATAAAAAGGAGCTATGACACATTTCCTTGTTCAGGAGGAGACGGAGTGGCAGCACTTCCTGCGGCACTGCCTGGAGTTGGTGGCCAAGGTGGCAGAGATTCTCACAGCTGAGACCTTCCAGATACTGGTACGATAGTGGGAACATAAATAAAGATTATAATAAAGAGAATATCAAATGAGCCTGGCTCTGGGAAAACAGCGCTTAATGCATGTGCATAAAGTGTCGTCCCAGATTAGCATGTGTGGACTGCACAGGCTATTATGTGATGACATTTTATGACCAATATATGAAGCCCCATTTTCTTTCTCAGAGCGTGTTTTATTTGATGTTCTCTTTACTATACTGAACAACATTTCTGATATGAATTGACAATACTTAACATATAAAAATTTGCTGAAATTGACCAAAATAGCTTACATATTATTTTTCTAAAATATTGAATTGCATTCTTCAAAGAAGTTTCCTTCACTATTGTAAAGGCACAGATCACATGTTATGCTTTATAAATGCATTTCGAAACATAAAATCCAATAATTCCATATTTGAGCCATGTTATGACAAAATGGGTATGATGCCATATGCAGCCAGTGTAGCTCAAGGCCAGCCAGCACATTGGCTACCCTGTCTGCAAATGAGACAAGTTTACAAAATACATGACTATACCTCAAATTGTAGCTTCTTATGGTTATTATTTCATGTGTCTAGCGTAGCTCCAGACCAGCTTACCCATTTGCACAGTTTGGTCAGGAGCAACCCTGTCAGCAATAAAGTCGCAAAAGGTTTCGTGGTCTGATTAGCAGATAGGTAGCTATTCAACAGACAGCGCTAAATGCACAGACTGGTCTGAAGCTATGCTGGCAATATATGGCATAAAACCTGTTTTTGCTCAACAACATCGTTTATCTTTTTAAACATTCATTCCAGTATACACCCTTTCAAGAGGCAATGCACATATATTTTGAGCTGGAACGCCATATTGCCACAGGCACTGAGAAAAGGCGTCTGAATATTCGTGGTGAGAATGACTGCCGTAGGCTGCACTGCTCACTGCGAGATCTTTCATCTCTTCTACAAGGACTGGGTCGTCTGGCAGACCATTTTATCGCGGAGAAATTCAGTGAACGGTTTTCTGATGGACAGGTGCTTATTGAGAGGTAGGTCATACTAAGTCTCACGGAATCGTATTTGGTGTGTCAATTGTAAAATGGTTTTCTAAAAAGATGTTCCATTTATGCCGATGGATTCAAATTTGGACGGGCGAGTGAGTTACATGATTAACATAGATATAAATTAAAAAAAAATATGACTTTCAATATCCTGTCCTCTGAAATTCCATATTGACATTTGTTCCAGATTGTTCAAATAAAGTCTCTGAGGTATAGCAGAATTGTTTATACCATATATTTCAGATTGGTTAATATGGTTGTTTACGGTAGCAGAGTCAAGCTGTTTGAATTGACATCAACGGAACAGAGCGTCCTACAGACTGACCTTATTGAAGTGTAGGTACCATAACATAGAACTAGAACAAAATAGTTTTAAGTACTGTGTTTAGCAATCCAATTGTTAGAATCACCTATATAACAGTCTGGCTGGCTGACATCTAATTGATATTAGTGTTACAATAAGTCCACTTACAGATTTTTTGCAATCTAAGTGGATCAAATAGCAATAAATGAATTGCAAAATCTGATAGCAATAAAACGGTAAAATTATTAATTGATTACTATCTCGAATAGTCTGTCAATAGATATTTGAGCTGCATCGTGCAGAAATGGGTCTTATGCCAAATGCGATCAGCATGGCTCCAGACCAGCCTGCACATTCCATGCAGTCTGGTTAGGAGCTACCCTGCCTGCTATCATGTCACGTAAGGGTTCGAGTTTCTGTGCGAAGTCTGGTTTGGAGTAATGCTGGCCGCATATGTGTCGTGTTCTGAAAAAACGTGGCAAAATGCTTGTGCGTAAAGTGTCATCCCAGATTAGCCTGTGCAGTTTGCACAGGCTAATCCGGGACGACACTTTCCGCCTTCACTAGATTTTCGCTAAGAAGAGACATCATTTAAACCAAAAATTCCATAAAAGCGGAAATTGTCGTCCCTGATTAGCCTGTGCGGACTGCACAGGCTAATCTGAGATTACAATTTACGCACAAGCATTTTGCCCAGTTTTCTCAGAACACGACACATTTGACACCATGTACAGGGACTGAATTTTTATGGGGCCCACTAGCCAATGGCCACTATACTTGGCACTGGACCAATAGATATTGCTGGACCCTAGATGTTTGTTAAAAACTTGTATTTCTTATGTACAAGATCTATTTAACAAATGAGGATTGGCAGTCATGGCAATCATGTTGAAATGTGCGCACCTCACCCTGCGCATGCTGTTCTGGGTATTTCAGTCACGCCCAAGCCCTTGCGGCCATCAAGCCGTTCTGCCATTGGCTGCTCCAGTTCTACAATGAGTCCTCCAGCTACCCAGAGCAGAGATGCACCTTCACCGAGATGCTTACCACACTGCTAGGGGCTGTAACAGGGCTCTTTGAGCAATCGGTATGGTGGGTTTGGGAAAACAGGGCATAATGCATGTGCATAAAGTGTCCTCCCAGATTAGCCTGCGCAGTCAGTAGTAAATAAATGTTCAGTAGAAAATAAAACCAAGTCTAGATGTTTTAATTGAAACAAAAATGATGAGCTAAGATTTCACGTTACAATCTTTTCCATCTCAGTTTCTTTTCTGACTGATTTTATTGCTGTTAATTGGTAATATTCTCAATGGCAAAATGTTGTTTTTTTCAAAGCCAGTCCCAAAATTCCCAAATCGATTGTTTGGCTTTCAGATCATTGGGCCTAAGAGTTGAGTGTAGAAATAAAGACTGTTGAACAAGTTATAATTATTTTACTTAATAACTTTTGTTCAGAACATTCTAATTAAAAAAAAAATCTTGAGTAGTTTATAAAATGTAATTAATTTAACATTTTTACTTTTTCGCAATTTTAGATGAATTTTTGATAAAATTCCCGATTTCAAAGGTAAAGGTCATATTCCCAAAATTGTGACAAAAGCCCTGCATGTGTGACTGTTACATTTCAGATCCCAGACAAGATATCTCACTCTGTGACTGTTAGATTTCAGATCACAGACAAGATATCCCACTCTGTGACTTACATTTCAGATCACAGACAAGATATCCCACTCTGTGACTGTTACATTTCAGATCCCAGACAAGATATCCCACTCTGCGGCCCACCTCCTGTCCTCCCTAGTAACCACAGTACGTCCCAACTTCCTACTACAGGTGCCCTGTGTACAGGGGCTGTATAACTCAGCTAGTCAGGGCGTATACAGGGGCTGCAATCAGGAGGTATGTACTCAACTATGTAGAGAATAAGTTCCAACTTCCTTCTCTATAAATCCAAGCTTATACAGGAAAATAATAAACATTTATCTCCTGTGTGTATTCTCTCTTTTTCTCATGTAAATAAATTATATGCGTTCTGGTAAAACTGGGCAAAATGCATGCGTATAAGGTATCGTCCTAGATAAGCCTGTGCAGTCAACACAGGCTAATCATGTACAACACTTTCTGCTAAGCAAAAATCCAGTTTAAGCGGAAAGTGTCATCCCAGAGTAGCCTGTGTGGACTGTACAGACTAATCTGGGACATAGGCTAATCTGGGACAACACTTTTCACACATGAATTAAGACTAGTTTTCCGAGAAATCTGCAAAAATAATGATTCCAGATCCAGCTGCTGTTATACCGCTCCCTGAGCCTGTACCTTCTGTTGCCATGGAACAACGTGCCTGACTCTGAGCAGGACTGGGCCAGCCGCGCCTCACATCACCAGTCCTTCTGCCACCAGATGGCAGCACCACTCCTTCACTTAAAGGACACGTCCATGCTGATCAATAACAAGGCTGCACAAGAGGAAGGTGAGACTAAAATAAGTAAAATCTGCATCCTGCATAACCAAAAGGTATTTATTGTAGGTTTATAAAACTAATAGAGATCCTTTAGTTACTGCGACAACATTAACTTGGCAGGGTTCTTTTGTTTTGTCTGTGACAAAACTCTTGTTACCCATGTTAGGTCTGCTGCAGCCAAGCCCATGTTGAATACCAGTCTGCGTTTCATTTGTTACCCATGATACATCTGCAGCAAAGCCAGTGTTGAATTCCAGTCTGCGTCTGCTTGTAGACTGGGTGGAGGGCTCTTCTTAACACAAATCCAGTTTAGGCGTAACTTGATGTCCCTGATTAGCCTGTATGGACTGCACAGGCTTATCTGGGACGGCACTTAACGCACAAGTTACGTCTGTTGCAGCAAAGCCAGTGTTGAATACCAGTCTGCGTCTGCTGGTAGACTGGGTGGAGGGTGTGTCAGGCGAGGTGGTAAAGGCCAAACAGATCTGCTACCAGTCCATGTCCGACATCGTCAATATCACACTCAACGTGTTCCCAGTGTTTATACATCAGCCAGGTAATGGTCTCACAGAATTTCTGGAGTACCTGTCAGTATTTAAATATAAACTAGCTTTGTAGTTTTATGTCTAACTACTTCCTTATCAAAATAAAGTGTTTGTATGATCTATTGAACAATTTAAGTGTCTCCTTCTTTCCTATAGTTTCATACGTTCCCATAGATTCGACTAACCCCTTATTTTGGAAGTTATGACATATTTCTAATATATCTTATGTTCATTTACAAAATTTTATCACATGGACGTTTTTTGGGGTTCAAAACATGAGAATTTTAGATTTTGTTTGGAAAAATATAATTTTGGCAATATTTATCAATATTTGCTACATGTATTGTGTAAATTCCAATTATTTTGAAAATATTCTCTTTTCAACAGTGTGCTGGTGTTTATTAGTCTATTACAATATTTACTTAATGATTTATATCAAAATTATTACACAAATTTAGTGTTTTTTTCCTATAAAAATGATGAATGAACCAGATTGATAGGAAATATCTGAACAAATCAGGGTTGCTAGGGTTCCTTCTTAGAATCGGCCTGTTACTAAGGAAATACCTGATATGTAAATTATTTTGCCTTTACTTTGTTTTCAAGACATGAAGCATTTAATTTAATGTCTCGCTTGTGTTGAAAATGTTTTCATTCAGTATAAAAAGTAAATTTTACTCTTAAGTGGTCAAATATATACTTCTTCACTATGTGGTATTGCAGAGGTGCTGGAGGACATCCTTGCGTTCTTCCTGGCCCTGTTCCAGTCCTGTCGGGTCCAGATGGGCATCCCCTTCACTGAGCACACCATCCAGACCTTCATGGCCCTCTTCAGCAAGTGAGTAGGGGAGATAAGTGAGTAGGGGAGATAAGTGAGTAGGGGAGATAAGTGAGTAGGGGAGATTTATGTACAGTCTCTGTGTTATAAGTGAGTAGGGGAGATAAGTGAGTAGGGCAGATTTATGTACAGTCTCTGTGTTATAAGTGAGTAGGGGAGATTTATGTACAGTCTCTGTGTTATAAGTGAGTAGGGAAGATTCATGTACAGTCTCTGTGTTATAAGTGAGTAGGGGAGATTTATGTACAGTCTCTGTGTTATAAGCAAGTGAGTAGGGGAGATTTATGTACAGTCTCTGTGTTATAAGTGAGTAGGGGAGATTCATGTACAGTCTCTGTGTTATAAGTGAGTAGGAGAGATTTATGTACAGTTTCTGTGTTATAAGTGAGTAGGGGAGATTTATGTACAGTCTCTGTGTTATAAGCAAGTGAGTAGGGGAGATTCATGTACATTCTCTGGGTTATAAGTGAGTAGGGGAGATTCATGTACAGTCTCTGGGTTATAAGCAAGTGAGTAGGGGAGATTTATGTACAGTCTCTGTGTTATAAGCAGGTGAGTAGGGGAGATTTATGTACAGTCTCTATGTTATAAGCAAGTGAGTAGGGGAGATTTATGTACAGTCTCTGTGTTATAAGCAAGTGAGTAGGGGAGATTTATGTACAGTCTCTGTGTTAAAAGCTCACTTATATAACAGGTTCTATATCCGGCCCCTCTACATATCTTCTAGGGGAATTGGTCATGACATTATTTTTACTGCATGTGCCCCTTAATCTGATACAAGTAGGGCAGTTTTCAGTGACTGGCATAAGAATCTGCAATTAGTACAAGGAAACAAACTTAACCAGGAAACTGAAAAAGGTTAACAGATCTCTTTGATATGACGGAAATACAGTTGAAAATGGCACACACAAAAAGAGTACAAACAAACATTCAATTTCATTCTCTTTTCCGGTTACCATGTCAATGGTGCTGCTCTGATTGCAGGGAGCAGCTTGCGGAGACTTTGAGTCATGAGAGTGGGGCCGCACACAGGGTCATAGAGAAGTAAGTCATGAGAGTGGGGCCGCACACAGAGTCATAGAGAAGTAAGTAATGAGAGTGGGGCCGCACACAGGGTCATAGAGAAGTATGGGAAACATGCAGCACATGTTTTAACAATTAGCACAAAATGTAGAGTAATACATAAACACAAATATATTTGCTGTCCATGCATTCAAAATAAAAAGACGTGAATTTTAGACACATACATAACTTAACATATTTTTCTATCTATAAAATTTTGATTATTATTATTATACTATTATAACATATTTAAAATAATCATATAAGGTTAAAGCAGTTTGTTATCATTGATCAATATGTTATTCATTTTTTTTACAATGCCTATATTTTCTCCATGTTGATTCTACAGATTCCTGAAGATCTTACAGATCATTGTCCAGGAGCCTGGGGCGTCCTTCAAGAGATTCCTACCCAGCATCATCAACATCTGCATCGAGTACATCTACCCTGTCTTGGCACAGGTAGGGACTGGAGTCTTGATGGTATCCTGTATTCACAGAGACATTGATCAAATAACAACCAATGGCGACATACTTTGTTAGGAACTTTGCAATGAAATTATTTCTATCGCCCTACTCCACGTCTAATACAAGTAGAGCAGGTGTCTGTAACTGATACGTGTATTTGCTTTATTTACTAAATACCCAGCTTACCTTAAAAAATTGTGATTAGGTTAACTGACTGCATTTTTTCGGTTTGCAAATGCTTATCAGGGAAGACACTTTCCGTCTAGACTCGATTTATTGTTTAGTAGAGACTACCTTTAAACAAGAAATTTCATGAATGGGAAAGTGTCATCCCTGATTAGCCTGTGCAGCCCATACAGGCTAATTTGGGATGACACTTTATGCACATGCATTAAGCGCCATTTTATGTTTCCAGCGTCCGTCCCCGGACATGAAGCAGGTGCTTTACGAGTTGCTACATGAGCTTCTGATGAACAACTGGCGCTACTTCTTCAAGGGGTCCGTCCTGACCGCCCTCAACAGCAAGGAAGAGACCCTGGAGAATGAAGGGCAGTTTGTGGCCATCATGCAGGTATGCAGACATATATAGGGAAAGAGTTGGAGCGAATACGCAGGGTGCTGGGCCTTGCTCCTTATTGCTTTCCCTCTCCTACCCGTCAGGTCATGTCAATACAAAAAGTCTGGAAATCGGTTAAAGTTTTATGTTAAAGTTATATTTATTTGTTTTCCGAAACCCAATTGGAAAATAAAAGGCTATGCTTTGAACATTAATAATAAGTGTAAGACAAAAAAAATCCTGGGATTTAGTAATTTATTAGAAAATTTCATCAGACTGGTAGGTCTTTCCATCATGTCTCTTTTGAGCAGCACGCTGTACCTTTTGTGATCCTAGAATTGTGCCCACATATACATGATCTTTTTAGCTCATCTATGTTTTGAAAAAAAATTATGAGCTTTTGTCATCACCTGATCGTCGGCGTCTGCGTCGGCGTCCGGTAAAGCTTTGTGTTTAGGTCCACTTTTCTCATAAAGTATCAAAGTTATTNTCGTAACTTGATTTTGTAATTCTTAATGGTACGACAAGATTTTAAAATAAATACGTAAGAGACTTGAAAATAATTCGTAATTACGAAAATACGACCCTTATCTGGAGCTCTGCATCAGCAGCAGATGCATGTTTGTTGGACAAGGCATATGTTAAAGGATGCTATTAGATAAAATACTGTTTTATGTTTATTCTTTTACCAGTCAATCCGTCCTGTACAATGGCATCCACAGGTTGGATCTTATAATATTTAACATGAAATTTCTGTCGGTCCGGCCATGTTTGGTTAAGACTTCGAAAGGACTTTAAAGTACACACACTCCGAGAGTGGGTTCCAGTGTTCATGTACTGTCTGCTCCCCACAGGTTGACCTGCTGATGCCAAATGTTGGTGAGATCATTGGAGGCTCCATGAGGATATGGGACTATGAGGAACTGCTTGCAGGATTCCAGCGGGAGAAGATAGACCCCACAAACTACTACTGGTACACCGACCAGGTAACTATAGTCAAGAGACCTGTGTACATTTTAGAACACATTGACTGGCATTTTGACAGAAGTATGGCCCTTTTTTGACTTAGTAACTTTGAATATTTGGTTAAATTTTGTGTTTAGATCCACTTTACTTCTAAACTATCAAGGCTATTGCTTTCAAACTTCAAATACTTTCTTACTATTATAAGGGTACTGTACCTGGCAAGTTGAATTTGACCTTTACCTTTGAATGACCTTGACTGTCAAGGTCAAAGTCTTAAATTTTGCTAAAATTGCCATAACTTCTATATTTTATAATCAGATTTGATTCATACTTGGACAAAAAAACACTTACCTGACATACCACAATAGACTCCACCCAAACCATCCCCACATGGTTAATTTTTTATGCCCCCGGTAGGGTGGCATATAGTCTGCCTGTCCTTCTGAAATTCCGTCACACTTTGCGTTTAGGTTTCGAAAAATGCTCATAACTTCTATGTCCCTTGAGATATAACCTTCATATTTGGTATGCATGTGTATATGGACAAGGCCTTTCCATACGCACACAAATTTTGACCCCTGTGACCTTGACCTTGAAGTAAGGGTCTGCGTTTAGGTTTCAAAATCTGCGTTTAGGTTTNTTCTAGTTATATATTAATGTGTTATCAGTGTCCGTGACACATTTCTAGTTATATATTAATGTGTTATCAGTGTCCGTGACACATTTCTAGTTATATATTAATGTGTTATCAGTGTCCGTGACACATTTCTAGTTATATATTAATGTGTTATCAGTGTCCGTGACACATTTCTAGTTATATATTAATGTGTTATCAGTGTCCGTGACACATTTCTAGTTATATATTAATGTGTTATCAGTGTCCGTGACACATTTCTAGTTATATATTAATGTGTTATCAGTGTCCGTGACACATTTCTAGTTATATATTAATGTGTTATCAGTGTCCGTGACACATTTCTAGTTATATATTAATGTGTTATCAGTGTCCGTGACACATTTCTAGTTATATATTAATGTGTTATCAGTGTCCGTGACACATTTCTAGTTATATATTAATGTGTTATCAGTGTCCGTGACACATTTCTAGTTATATATTAATGTGTTATCAGTGTCCGTGACACATTTCTAGTTATATATTAATGTGTTATCAGTGTCCGTGACACATTTCTAGTTATATATTAATGTGTTATCAGTGTCCGTGACACATTTCTAGTTATATATTAATGTGTTATCAGTGTCCGTGACACATTTCTAGTTATATATTAATGTGTTATCAGTGTCCGTGACACATTTCTAGTTATATATTAATGTGTTATCAGTGTCCGTGACACATTTCTAGTTATATATTAATGTGTTATCAGTGTCCGTGACACATTTCTAGTTATATATTAATGTGTTATCAGTGTCCGTGACACATTTCTAGTTATATATTAATGTGTTATCAGTGTCCGTGACACATTTCTAGTTATATATTAATGTGTTATCAGTGTCCGTGACACATTTCTAGTTATATATTAATGTGTTATCAGTGTCCGTGACACATTTCTAGTTATATATTAATGTGTTATCAGTGTCCGTGACACATTTCTAGTTATATATTAATGTGTTATCAGTGTCCGTGACACATTTCTAGTTATATATTAATGTGTTATCAGTGTCCGTGACACATTTCTAGTTATATATTAATGTGTTATCAGTGTCCGTGACACATTTCTAGTTATATATTAATGTGTTATCAGTGTCCGTGACACATTTCTAGTTATATATTAATGTGTTATCAGTGTCCGTGACACATTTCTAGTTATATATTAATGTGTTATCAGTGTCCGTGACACATTTCTAGTTATATATTAATGTGTTATCAGTGTCCGTGACACATTTCTAGTTATATATTAATGTGTTATCAGTGTCCGTGACACATTTCTAGTTATATATTAATGTGTTATCAGTGTCCGTGACACATTTCTAGTTATATATTAATGTGTTATCAGTGTCCGTGACACATTTCTAGTTATATATTAATGTGTTATCAGTGTCCGTGACACATTTCTAGTTATATATTAATGTGTTATCAGTGTCCGTGACACATTTCTAGTTATATATTAATGTGTTATCAGTGTCCGTGACACATTTCTAGTTATATATTAATGTGTTATCAGTGTCCGTGACACATTTCTAGTTATATATTAATGTGTTATCAGTGTCCGTGACACATTTCTAGTTATATATTAATGTGTTATCAGTGTCCGTGACACATTTCTAGTTATATATTAATGTGTTATCAGTGTCCGTGACACATTTCTAGTTATATATTAATGTGTTATCAGTGTCCGTGACACATTTCTAGTTATATATTAATGTGTTATCAGTGTCCGTGACACATTTCTAGTTATATATTAATGTGTTATCAGTGTCCGTGACACATTTCTAGTTATATATTAATGTGTTATCAGTGTCCGTGACACATTTCTAGTTATATATTAATGTGTTATCAGTGTCCGTGACACATTTCTAGTTATATATTAATGTGTTATCAGTGTCCGTGACACATTTCTAGTTATATATTAATGTGTTATCAGTGTCCGTGACACATTTCTAGTTATATATTAATGTGTTATCAGTGTCCGTGACACATTTCTAGTTATATATTAATGTGTTATCAGTGTCCGTGACACATTTCTAGTTATATATTAATGTGTTATCAGTGTCCGTGACACATTTCTAGTTATATATTAATGTGTTATCAGTGTCCGTGACACATTTCTAGTTATATATTAATGTGTTATCAGTGTCCGTGACACATTTCTAGTTATATATTAATGTGTTATCAGTGTCCGTGACACATTTCTAGTTATATATTAATGTGTTATCAGTGTCCGTGACACATTTCTAGTTATATATTAATGTGTTATCAGTGTCCGTGACACATTTCTAGTTATATATTAATGTGTTATCAGTGTCCGTGACACATTTCTAGTTATATATTAATGTGTTATCAGTGTCCGTGACACATTTCTAGTTATATATTAATGTGTTATCAGTGTCCGTGACACATTTCTAGTTATATATTAATGTGTTATCAGTGTCCGTGACACATTTCTAGTTATATATTAATGTGTTATCAGTGTCCGTGACACATTTCTAGTTATATATTAATGTGTTATCAGTGTCCGTGACACATTTCTAGTTATATATTAATGTGTTATCAGTGTCCGTGACACATTTCTAGTTATATATTAATGTGTTATCAGTGTCCGTGACACATTTCTAGTTATATATTAATGTGTTATCAGTGTCCGTGACACATTTCTAGTTATATATTAATGTGTTATCAGTGTCCGTGACACATTTCTAGTTATATATTAATGTGTTATCAGTGTCCGTGACACATTTCTAGTTATATATTAATGTGTTATCAGTGTCCGTGACACATTTCTAGTTATATATTAATGTGTTATCAGTGTCCGTGACACATTTCTAGTTATATATTAATGTGTTATCAGTGTCCGTGACACATTTCTAGTTATATATTAATGTGTTATCAGTGTCCGTGACACATTTCTAGTTATATATTAATGTGTTATCAGTGTCCGTGACACATTTCTAGTTATATATTAATGTGTTATCAGTGTCCGTGACACATTTCTAGTTATATATTAATGTGTTATCAGTGTCCGTGACACATTTCTAGTTATATATTAATGTGTTATCAGTGTCGGTGACACATTTCTAGTTATATATTAATGTGTTATCAGTGTCGGTGACACATTTCTAGTTATATATTAATGTGTTATCAGTGTCGGTGACACATTTCTAGTTATATCAGTGTCGGTGACACATTTCTAGTTATATATTAATGTGTTATCAGTGTCGGTTACACATTTCTAGTTATATCAGTGTCGGTGACACATTTCTAGTTATATATTAATGTGTTACTTTCAGTCCTATGGCCAGTCATTTCTTCAAACAGACATCACAGTGTTTAAACAAAACCTAGAATCCTTAGAAAAACTCAACTCAAAATGGAGACTTTATAAAAAGGTATGTCTCAAAAGATTTTTTTTAACCTTTTAAAGATGAAATGCTGCTGTCTGTTGTCTTTTTTTTGTTCACTTAAAGCTGCTTGAATATTTCCTGGTACATTTAAATTAAAGATTTTTTCTTTTTTTAATAAGTTTATAAGTGTTTATGGGTGAACAAACTACGAGTTCGTATGTGTATGTATTTAGCGGCATGGGCATGAGTTGGTTATAATCCATGCAAAAATATGACAAAATTGACGAGATTAAGCGACTGACGAATAACACTTCTGTAAAATGTATTTAGATTCTATAAAACCTTTCTTGCTAAGAAGCAACGTGAAAATGGCTGTATTCAACCAGCATTAAACCTGGCTGTTCAGGTTTCATTTTGTTTGCTGCTCATCTGTACCTTCGGGTTTGGAATGAATCCTTGTAAACTTGAATCTAGTGAGAAATATCTTAAATTTAATTTGATTTTCTAAGGTATTTAAACAAGATTATAAAGTGTAAATCATTGTAGTTTGACTTTTTGAAACAGAGAACAGCTGGTTTTAAATCAATGATATGTTCCCATAAAACACAGGAAAGAATAAAATTGATACATGTTCTAGTTAATCATTTCCATTTTTCAGCCGGTATTCTTCAGTGGCATGCAGACACAGTTCATGAACGTGTTGCTACAGGTGCTTGTACACAAGTCACATGACCTGCTACAGGACGAGATCGTCGTCACGGTGTACAATATGGCTTCTGTGGACTTTGACCGGTTCTACTGCGAGTTTCTGCCTCAGTTCCTCACGAGCTGCGAACGACTTGATGGAACTCAGAAGGCTATGCTGACCAGCAACTTTAAACCAGAAAAGGTTTGTTTATGAATTTTAATTTGTAATTTTGTTATCTCTGTTTAATGGGGAACTTTGTATTAACCTATATTATACATAACAGTTATAGATCTTGTAAACATTTCAATGGAACATAAAGAAATATAATTGAACTAAACTTGCAAAGAGAACAAATAATATTGATTTGTAAGAAATTTGAAGGACTCCATTCCCAGCAAGTGATTGTCTCTCAACACTTGTACATGTTAATCCAATATAACCTGTTTCAGACCTCCTATACATGTTAGTGCAATCTAACCTCTTTAAGATCCATGTTCACTTACTTAGTAACCTGTTTAAGACCAACCTATACTTTTTAGTGCAATGTAACCTGTTTGAGACCCCCTGTACATTTAAGTGCAATGTAACCTGTTGTAGGACCTGCCCACATTCACACAGAGTCTACAGAGGTTAGTGAACGACCTGCGCTACTACCGTCTTCTCAATACCAGTCTGCCCGAGGGCTCTGTGCAATTCTCTTGATGAAAAGTGCTGCTAGATACCTTGTATTTAATTGTTGAATATTGTTTTGTTGGTATTTAATTTTGTTTTGGAATACATAAAACGTATGGCTACCAAATTTATTATTTCAAATATTGCATGAGTTTTGTATGGGCATTGAATGAAAAGTTAATTTCTAATAGAGTGTTTTATTTAATCAATCAATCATGTATTATCTGGGCATAGTAGTGCTTAAACTAAGTTAAGTTTATAAATAATATTTAAAGTTATTTTTGTGTGCTAAAACGTGTTTATAAAACATACCAAGAGCTGTAACCAATATGTTCAGTGTGCATATAAGTCAGCATTATTCGTTTATTGTTAATGCATGATATTTGTTTTTATGATGCTTTTTGTGTCGCCTGACTATGGTCAGGGGACATATACCGTAGGTGTTACTTCGTCGGTGGCGGGGGCATCGGCAGCGGCGTCGCACTTTTCGAAAAAGGCTCATAACTTCTGTGTCCTTTCAGATATTGCTTTCATATTTGGTATGCATGTGTATCTGGACAACACCTTTCCATGTGCATAATTTTTTTTACCCCTGTGGCCTTGACCTTGAACTTGAGGTCAGCTTCAGGTTTCGAAATCTGTGACTGCGATTCGAAAAAGGCTCATAACTACTGTGTCCCTTCAGATATTGCTTTCATATTTGGTATGCATGTGTCGCTGGACAACACCTTTCCATGCACATAAAATGTTTTACCCCTGTGACCTTGAACTTGAGGTCAGTGTTCAGGTTTTGAAATCTGCGACCGCGATTCGAAAAGGCTCATACCTACTGTGTCCCTTCAGATATTGCTTTCATATTTGGTACGCATGTGTATCTGGACAAGACCTTTCCATGCACATAAAAGTTTTGACCCCTGTGACCTTGACCTTGAACTTAGAGTCCACATTTAGATTTCGAAATCTGCGACCGCGACCCAAAAAAAGGTTCATAACTACTATGTCTTGAGCTTTACTTTAAAAATTAAATTTTTTATGCCCCCGAAGGTGGTCATTTTGTAATCGTACTGTCTGTCTGTCTGTCTGTCCGTCTGAAATTCCGTCACACTTTGCGTTTAGGTTTTGGAAAATGTGGAAAAACACTTTGCGTTTAGGTTAAGAACAATTTTGAAAAAGGGAGCATATGTCATCCTATGGTGACAAGCCTTGTTTGATAGATTTTTTTATGCCCCCGGCATCTACGATGCGGGAGGCATATAGCATTTGTCCGGTCCGTCCGTCAGTAAGAAAATCTTGGTTAACCCATTTTGACCGTTTTGTCTGACATCAATACTTCTTGCTACAGAGCTTTGATACTTGCATGGATGTTGTCTCTCATCACCCTGCACACGCCAGCATCACCCTGCACACGCCAGCATCACCCAGCCTCATTTTGACATTGACCTTATTTTGGACTTAGACTTTTTGAAATGGGCCAATTTCTTCGTTAACCCATCTACCATCAGGCGACACATCCAACTCGCGGAGTTCTAGTTTTTTTAGTTGAGAAAAATAAATTAACTGTTAAATGAAAATACGTCATGCCTTTGTTACCCATATGAACGAGTCTGCAACTGCATTTCCACCCTGTTACATCTGTAGTTTAACTACTTACTGCCTTATTAAAACATAATTTTATTGTACATTCATTAAAAAATAATATAGTAATCCTTTATTTAAATTGTTATATCCCGGAATGTGGGAGGTATATTGGGAGTCACTGCATCGATTGGTTTTTGGGTCCGTCTGCATAAGATGTTATAAGTTTGTGGATTGAGCTACTTCGACATTCATCAAGCAATTAAATAGAAGCTTATATTATATAATCAAAATTAATTAGTTGTGCAAGACACTTTCATTGCCGGTGATCCAAATATTCCCGAGTTATCTGTCCTTGAACAAAGCGATACTGGGGTATTAGTCATGTTTGTGATAAAGTTCCAGTTTCAGCTTCAGGTTTATGTAAGTGAGCTGAGAAAACAGGTTTAATGTGCATAATTAGGTATTCTAAGTGTTAATTGAATCTCATTGTGTTGTAATCTTTAATAATTATACTGATAGAATTACTTGCAAACAAAATTTCATCAGAATATTGAAAAGCCCTTATCTATGTTAAACTACAAACTAGCCATCACATTTATTAATTATGAGTCGCGTCATGTGAAAAAGGGTCTTACTCCAAATGCCGGCCAGCGAAGCTCCGGACCAGCCTGCACATGCGAGCAGTCTGCGACCACAAAACCTTGCGTTGCGTTATAACAGACCGGGAAGCTCCTGGCCAAATTGCGCTAATGTGCACCCTGGTCTGGGCTACACTGCCAGCATTTTGCATAAGATCCGTTTTCGCATGACTGCACTAATATTGATAGATTTGCATCGCTTCAGTCTGTATTTGCGCTTCAGTATGTATTTGCAAGTAGATAAATGAAGTTTTGAGTTGTTTGCATTATTCAGTATTGTTAATATGTGTTTACTATATTAAAAGATATTTAAAATAAAAATTTGATTTCATATCTTGTTTGATTTTCTTCAGTGTTCGAATAAATTATTTTGTTATTACCACACTTTTTTACATCTATCCATTCTTCGATGCTGCTGTAAGCAGTAGTGTTGAAGACATTTTAAGTACACACCAATGAATGGCAATCATTTCATAAAATGTGTATACTTAAACGGATTTCTGAATTAGTATTACATTAAAAAATAAAATGTTAAGCTCATACACTTGTCCATGTGACCACCGTGCAGACTGGTTTTTTTCTAATTAAAATCAGATTTTTTTTATCTAAAACGCATGGTTTCTCACCAAACCAGTTGTTCAGAAGGGGGTGGAGGCTGTGTCCCGCCAATGAAAGTCGCAGGTTTAAGCAACACGGAGACGTACTTGCGTCACATAAACGGTGTCAATATGAATTCGCCAAATTCGAAAATATTGCCAATAAACTGTATTCAAATTAAGGTAGATATTGAGTTTCAACAGTTTCTGTGTTCGTCGCCGTGCCTTTGCGTCCTTCTCTAAATCTCTATAAAAGCATCTTTGTCATGTGTTTCTCATCGATAAAATCAGTCTCGCTATGGAGAAATGCACATTCGTTAAACCCCGTTTTCCCAGAGCGATGCTCAAATAAATAAGACGAAGGAAAAAAAGAACTAAGAAAAAGAGCGGAAGGGGACAATCAGATGAACGTGGCTATATTGGAGCGGAAGGGGACAATCAGGAGAACGTGGCTATATTGGAGCGGAAGGGGACAATCTGTTCAGGTGCACGTGGCTATATTGGAGCCAGAAGCAACAGCACCACATCCTCTTCCTCCCTTTCTCTTTATTGCACGAGTTTGTTCCGTATTGTTGTGTACTCGATAGGACATATGTGTATGTTATACATTTTACGTTCACAGTTCAACCCTAATACTTAAAGGGACTGTCCAACAGATAAAACGTCGCACGACGCGAAATGATATTTTGGGAAACTACAGGGATTGCTTATATAGCTAAAAAATACATACTACAAACATGAGCGTGGATGGTCGAGTGGTTTAAGAGGGTAGCTTTTTACTCCATGAATCCAGGGGTCAGTGGTTCGAGCCCTGTTGAGGGTTACTTTTTTTTTCCTTTTCTTTTTTTCCATTTTTAAATTGTATTCCTGTTTTGTTTTTTTACTGGAGATTTTTAGTTCAAATGTTTAAATTTATCAATATAAAGCATTTAAAGCATTTAATGACAAGCTTCAATACATGCCAAAATCTGTTGGACAGCCCCTTTAATGATGTTAATGAGCGACGTCCATATTCGGCGTTACAAAATGGAAGACCTGTGATACTGAATGAGCGTCAATTTTCAACCTTGTTTTAACTAAGAATACTAGTGCTGCGTCGGGCGAGCATGGGTCTAAGAACATAATTATGCAAGTTCCAGATATTCTTCTACATCCGTATACTCTGATGAGGAGTCATAATGCCCACTAACGAGACCACAAAACCGTGAATAACGTTAAAGAGCACACGGCATCTCCTGACTAGATTGCGCGAATATGCAAGCTGGACTGGATCTTTGATGGTCGAATATGGCATAATATCCCTTTTCGCACTACGCGGAATCAATTTAAACATTATTATAAACAATAAAATAAAGCACCAAATTGACCATGCAGGTGTTTGTCGTACGTCTTGCAACAGTTCAAATAAAGTCCAATCTGTGAATGATTTTTTGAGTGTTTCGTATAGACCATTACCCTTATTTTGGGGTCAATATGCCTCCACATACAGTCAATCCAATCAATTATGTAATATTTCTTAAATGTACTTTTTTTTAAATTCTTCAACATCTTATAACATCTGGCGCATGATTTGTGTTTCATTCTTGATTATGCGCATGCCTCGGATACAGTGTCATGTATTTTTATAGCTCGTCACATTTTAACAATTCATCTTATCTTGACCGATCTGTCATACTTTCGTTACAGGTGGTAAGAATAACCCATTGACATTCTCAATCTCTCTCCAACAACTGGAAAGTTGTGTTTTCATCACGTACTTTTCGTTTTGAAAACTGGTGGTAAAAGTTCAATAGTCCGGCATTGTTTTTCATGCGACTTCCGGTAATTATTTGTTTACACTTTCAGAAAAGAAAATGAACTTGCAAACAACAGGTACGTTCCTGTTCTTTATCGTACAGGTGTCAAACCTCTTTGGTAGCAAAGAAATTGACCGCCCACTCCATGTCAGACCAGTTTTGGTGCAATTTAGTATTTGTACCAAAGCCGCGTCGTACTCAAACAACCTCTCAATCTTCCTGTCCTACAAAAGATTGTGTGCAGGCCCAGTAATAAGATCTAACTACCAGCACCCATGTAAACAAGGATTAATATTTATCCACTGCNTAACACTGAAAAAGCAAACATTCTAAACCAACAATTTCAATCTGTTTTTACTTCACTGAACCCTCTTTCTCTTGGACAGTCTTCATAAACAAACTTTGTGATGCTTAGTTCTAAAATAAATAAACACACATTAATTTCGTTTTTTTTTAGTTCTAAATAAAAAACATTAATTTCGTAATTTTATAAATATTTACGGACTTTGACGTAGACAACCAATCATTGCCGAACGCTTTCCGAGTACGGCGATATCGACCGACTTTTCCCGATCTCATTAGGATCCTACTGCCTTTGTACATTTTGTCTGAAATGGCGTACTTCATTTCAAATCGAGCGGAAAACTAACCATAAAGCGCCCATTAGAGAATGACGATAAACCTTGTAACCAAGTAACGTGGACAAGTTTTACCCCAGGGTGTGTGTGTTGCGAAGTTTATGAGGTCCTTCCGCGCCAGAGGC
>VMBQ01006388.1:0-55274 GCA_007657795.1 Dreissena rostriformis | reverse complement strand
AATTTCGAGTCGGGAAACCAAATTCAATATATATAACTTATGCGTAATTTCCTGATATGATATTATGTCAGTCAACTTGTTTCTTGCTCTTGAACGATTGGATATCGATTACTTGTTTTAATGTTTAACCGCTTTACACTGAATACATAAACACAGCATGGCTGAAATTGCGAAAAATAACTGTAAACGTTAACGAGCAACTTTGATGATTTGCACACAGGACATATTGTCTAAGTATTTTTTGTTTTGAAAACGACAATAAACGAACATATATCAACTCAAATGATTTGTGAATATATAAACGGAATTAATGTGAAGTGTTTTTGCGTGCATACCATTCGCCCAGATGACGATTTCATTGTGTTTTGACGATAGCCCGAACACACTGCTCGTGAGTATGCTACATTGTATTGACTATTTAGAGAATTATTAATATTGTGCATATGCCACTGAAATGAGTAATTACCCGTACATTAGTTTGATTTTTTATTGCGTAAACTAGGTCGCGAAACAGGCTCCATTGAATGAGCAAAAGAGTCGGATATAAAAGGGATACTCATACAACGGCTGACACATTAACGTTCTAAACATGTTGGCATCGTAAAACGAAGACTGTTGGAATGTATAATATTATTACTCGGCGTTTGAATAACGTTGAAAGAGAAGAGTTGTGTTCTCTAGGTTGATATCTCGAAAACAAGCAATCACTGACACAACGTTACACAAAATACAAGGAGAAGTTAAGAGTCGGATATGTTGTTGCATTAAACTGTTGATCCGAAGGTATATGATAGGGGAGGTTCATACCATCTTTGGTGCCACCTTAATGTCTTTTTCGTTTTCATAATGTTCTTTTAAACATGTTATAGTACTTAAGTTCATATCCTTATGTGTTACGTTAACGAAGAACCATATTCTTTGAAAACATGCCTTTAATGTTCGCCAGCTGCAAAATAAACTTTAGCTTTATCTTCAGCTGTAAACAGAAATGAATAGGGTCTACATTAAGTTTCATGAGCATTTGTTTTATTGATCACTAGATTTAACGATGTATTTGTTTTTCTAGTAGCACTTTTAAGTGCCTATCGGGAATATTAGCAAAGCAGTGTTTGAAACGAGCTTTAAGAATACACTTCACGTCATTTGCAAATGTTTGTATTATGCTCAGAGTACCTTCAATGTCACGTAACGATATTCCTTTAGCGCGGTATGAATGCGCGATAAAGTTCTTCCGATATTGGTTATGCACCGTGAGGCTGTAATTTCGGTCATCACGTCACGTGTTGTCACTTGCGATGTTGGTTCAGTTGATTTGCAAAGAAACCCCATATTAAAACGTAATGAATGTTTTCATAATTACATGCATAAGTTGTTGAGTTTGATTTTACATTCTATATTATTGCATCATTAATTTGCATTGTTATTGAATACCCCAAATTAAAGTAATATACATTTTAACATATATCTATCGAATTGACACCTCAATTCTAAGCGCCTAGTAAAACAGTGAAATTAAAATTCTTACATCACACACACACACACGCACTTACGCAAGTTCGCATGCACGCACGCACGCCCGTTTCATTAAATTTCAAATTAAATTGCATGCGAATAAGCATGCCTTGTCACTTCTTTATATTGTTAGGTATATAATAGAAACAAATAATAATTGATTACTGAATACTTCGTTTCCACACATGCACTATTTTTAATTTTCTATATTGACAATCACTTTCCAAATATAGAACTGAATGGCTTTTAGACGAAGATAAAATTTCAAGTTTCTGAAAACAAGGCCTATATTCGCGTAAGTCAATAACTTCTTAAGTTCCAACATAAATTATGAAAGTGACATTATATGATTTCGTGCCTATTGATTTCAACGAATACCTTGTAATAAAAAAGATATTTATGGAAAAATCGTAAAAGAACACCACGTCAACTAGGTCAGTAGTTCATTTTTTGAAAACAAAATGGTGATAATAATTTGTAAGATATGACGTTAGTTTCTTCCAGGTTAGCTTGTGTTCTTTTTGTGCGAATAATTATTGTCATTATCAGTTACAACAGTGTGTAGCTGTGCAACAAAATATGTAAACGCCCATAGTGGTATCATAAAATGCGGACGTTTTATCTCTTGGCACAATGCCAATCGCAAATAAACATTTAAGCATTGTTATACTTGTGGCCTTCGCCTTATATTACGAGGCAAATGTCGTGGTACAGGTCATAGAATGCATATTGTTGTTTTAATAATACGATTATGTTCTTATGTTGACTTCAATACAATATAGATAAAATTGATCGATGATCATGGTTAAAGAACAATAGTTTATTTAGGCGCACATAAAAGCCATAGATTGATTGTCCACATTGAGAAATATAATATATCGGCTTGGTAGCGGGCGATAGATAAAGGCTCTTGCATCTCACGAGAGCTATAAGTCTTGCTTCCATATGTTAAGAGTTATTACCCTTACTAAAGTGTTATATTTAAAGTTTGTTAAGGGCATATTTCAAATCTTTAAGAAGTATCAGCTTGATCCTTGATAGGAAGATATATTTCATTGAGGTTAAGAACATTGTTTAGGACCCATATCACTCTTTTTAACGTCTGACAAATACAATTTGCGCTTAATACAGCTTCTTTTAAAAATCTGTTTGATTAAACCATGATAAAAAACCAAACGAGCAATGCCCTTATCAATGCGGCATGCTCGGAACTACATCAACGACAATGACAATTCTAGTAATTCGTCGGATATGATCGTTATACAGACTGTGTAGGTATAATAATCTCTGGTTATGCCGAGTCTGGTGACAGAATAATGAATGGTTTGATAGGGTCTGTACACATTTTCTGAGTGGACTGAACATGTTAAAATAAGGCAGACAAGAAACTAACAACCAAAACGCACTTTGCATTTTATTCGAAAAAGCAACAACAACAACAAAAAATAATAAACCAAACATAACTACAGTGTATGCTCATTACAATTTGTATGTCAATTGAAGTTGTGCAAGAGTTAATTTTCAATGTCGTTTTCGCCGTCACAACATACCCACGACATGTTCCAAGCGCAATACATTATTGTGCACATGGCATGTTAACTTCCTTTGCTATATTAATGTACAACGTTGAAAGCATTGATGTAGCCTTACAATTTACTCTGTTATTTCTTTGATTTACACGCATACAAAACACAGTTTATGTAATATACATCCAGCTAAACAGCTAATATAATCATATATACTTTCCTAAAAGTCTCTTTTCAGTTACAATTGTCGTTACTTATTTATACATGTTTTACTTGATGCATTGTGGGGCGTAAACATAAAAACAGCAGTCCATGTGTTTCGAGCTTTCTTTAAGAGTAGAAACACTCCAATAATATAATAGACGCAATAAACTTTAACAAAATTTAAACATAAAAACAACAACAACACTATATTGTAATATAAACATTATGAATTTGTACTTAGCATTTTCTAATTGGCTATCTACGTCGTTATCTATTTTTGTGTATTAAGGTAGAAGAAAAGCACCGACCTGAAACCAAATCGTTACAACTTCACGTCACTGTATACACTGTGAAGGAACAGCAACAATAACGACACCATATATAGGCTGTGAGGAACGCCAATGCATGCACAGTTAAGAAAGAATGTAACGTTTGTGTCTCAATATTTTTAAAACGTTTTACAGAAAAAAGCGAAGTTTTTGTGATTGACTTGGATCCACAATTAAAATCAAAAATACACAATAAAAATATGGCAAGAGAAAGACGGAGTTCCGTTATAGAAACGGTGCATGCAATTTCGCATTTTCAAACATCAAATGACAAAGTGGCCGTATATTTTCGACATAGACATGTTTACCTCATTCCTATCGAAATTTTGCCTCGACAAAAACACTGTCTAAAGGATGTGAAGAGTGTCAAAAACCTGCCAGCCACATTCGGAGCATACATGGATAGATCGGGCGAATTGCAGATCTGTGGAAACTTTATTAATAACGCTCAAGAAATACAATCGGCGTTCAAGTATCTGGATGCTTGCCGAATATCTAGAAAAGTGTTTTATATCAATTACAACGATTTAAAGAAACCCATTTCACTTTCTGACTGCAAAGGCAAAGCGTTTCTAGAATAAAATGATACAAGGCATTTTGATTGTTTCAAGACTCATGCTGGATCTGAATTGAACGTTTGTCCAAACGACCCACCGGCATACAATGTACCTGCTCAAGAGTCTGAGGAATCCAAACACGATTCACGTGCTGTTCAGGTAGACGATGATGCCGATAGTTCTAGTTCGATAGTTCCGTCATCGTGCCCAATAGAGTTTCCGCCTTCCAGTTTGGACCAAATTACTCGTCATTTAACGCTTCATTCAATTACCCATAACAATTCGAGTTTTGACTTCGAGTATAGTGCTGACCGTCCAGATTGCAGACAATGCGAACAAAACACACATACTTCAGGTAACGTTCCAAATCAAGTTATTTTTGAAAATAGGATAGGTCGTCAACCTCAACACGACGATGTATCACAGAATATCGATTCTTTCCGTCTAGAAACTGGCATCGTGCAAAACCCTGATCGGAATTATCAGGTGTGAAAACAGTTTAAATAATATATATATTGTAACATATATGTTTAAATACTGTTAAACTACTTGGTGTATTAGTATTGTCAGTAATAAATACAACACAAATGCGATGCTTCTTTATAAAAACAAAACATGCGGCTGGGGTACAGACATTGCTCACTATCAAGTATACAACATGACTACGAAATAAGGCTTATAGAGTAAACGTGTTGTTGTTGTTGTTTTATTTTGCAGTGAGTTTTATAAAAATTGTTTTGTTATATAAATCAGACAGCGAAATATCCCAACTTTAGAAATGAGGAAGTCAGAAGGAAATCGTTCGCTAACTGGCCAAGGACTCTACCATCTGTTCACGAATTAGTCCCACGAGGATTTTTCTATACAGGTAAACCATATATATGTCTATATATTTTTTAATCCTTTAGGTGCTGTCAGAGAAATTAATATGTATTCAATTTACTATTTATCTATGTGCCTTTAATTAATCAATTTTAGTTTAAACTGTTTTTTGATGCACTGACACAGCCTTTTAAAAATTTAAAAGAAACATCACAAATGACTTTACAGTTAATGTTTACATTATTTGCACATTAAACAAATTCAGGAATCGGTGATCTAGTGAGGTGCTTCTGCTGTGGAATTGGACTTAAGGATTTCTCGGACACTGATAATCCACTCATGGAACATGTCAAACACTCTAAAAATTGTGCTTTTCTCGTAGAATGTTTTGGTAGCCGAGAGGAGTTACAAAGACACGCGGTATGCATAGTTTTGATTATAAGACGTTCGATGAGTGTCTTTGGTTAAGTATACGATACATACGTTGTGGTGATAAGATTTATCTCCCTCAAGTGCAACTCGTGTATGTGTTATTTACATTTTAATAGTTCTTGTATAAGTAAACATAAATCACAGCTGAATCGCCTGAGCTGTTTTTGTGTCCAGAATAGTAAAAGTGATCGTTATTTTCACTACGTCAGGTTTTTGACAGGGAAAACAATACCTCCGATACATAAAGAATAACTTGTTTTTGCTTATATATTTCATTTCAATATTACACGACTTATTGTCAAAGATTTCATACAGCAATTCTTGTAAAGTCGTTTATATGAAATATTTTGCAAGAACAAGAGTTCAATTCCATGGGAGGTTACATAATATTATGGAATATATATATATTGTAATGAAAATTATTTATTTTCACTATAGCAAAGTAGTTTATCTCAAGAACCGGAAGAGATCAGACGGCAACAGAGGCATCAATATAACAGCCTGCAAGGTATGCACGAATATTAGAGGAAACGATTACATTTGCAAAGACATATTAATTTATGCTAATGGTTGCAATGCTTAACAATAATTTCGTGAAGTTATTATTATTATTATTATTATTATTATTATTATTATTATTATTATTATTATTATTATTATTATTATTATTATAATTATTAGTATTATTATTATTATTATAAGTAGTAGAATTATTCTTCTTATTATTATTATTAATACTAGTATTATACTTATAGTACTAATAATTGTTATTTTTATGTTATTTTGTTATTGAACAGGTCTGAACGTTAATGGATATAGAGCAAGACACGAGCGGCTCCGCTCTCTTCAAGCTCGCCTAGACACGTTCACAAACTGGCCATCACACTTGGCCCAAAGACCCTACCAATTGGCCGAAGCTGGACTGTATTACACCGGTTGGTATTGAACATAAACAATGATTGTAGCCTCTGGTATGTTCGTTGGTCGTTTTTCGTATAGATTATATACTTAAAATGCCCAGTAAATCAAGCGTTCACAATATGTGAAGTTCGTTTCTACCAAGCGTCGATATTGTGCATCGAAGTTCATTAAAGGTACTATACACCAGATGACGAAATATGGCACTAAATTAAAACTTTAAACAACTTTAAAAAAATCCTAAAAATAATAATTTTTAATTTAATTTATTTAAAAAAGCCAATGACCCATACCAAAAGTTTAATTCATCGACTACTATGTTATTGACTAGATTTTTAACCTATGAATACACTCTGATTTAAGTTAACTTATATCAAATATAAACACTGTGGAACTTCATCTTTACCCAGCTTGAGATAAACCTTATAAGGCAAAGTGGTTATTGGAACCAATTGCCAAACACTGAGCTGAAAAACAACAATCTCTAGACAAGACCTGTGTTAGTAGTCATAGTTGTTTGCGTATGTTTCGCTATTGAATACATGCATGGCGTATTTTTGTTCATTTTTAGGAGTTGACGATCATTGCCGCTGCTTCGCGTGTGACGGTGGTTTGAGGAAATGGGAACCAGGAGACGATCCTTGGATAGAACACTGTCGATGGTTTCCTGCTTGTCCTCACGCGATTGAAACAAAAGGGCGCAATTTCATTGACCTTATTCAACTTTCAGCTGATCAGGCTTCAGATGTAAGTACGTCTTTTCAGTATTTGAAGCATAAAACTGAACACCGGTCATCGGTCTAGTGAGGTGATAACAAGCAAGGCTTGGAAACATTCAATACGTCATTAATAAATCCAACGTGCAATAATTCATATTCAACGGAAAATACACTTGTGTTACTACTTAACATTTTAAATACGTTGTATTTCGATAAATGCAATAGTTGCAAATGTGGCTTAAAATGACACCTTTTAATTGTTATTATATTGTAATTGGTATACTAACTGCATAAAGACAGTATCATTAATAACTAGTAATAATACTACATGTACGTTCATAAAAATTATAAAGTACATATTTTACAAACGCATTTGGCGATCATTTTATTGTTCTATTTCTAAGGAAAACGCATCCGCACCACAAGAAGTTATACAGCACTCTATGGCAGCTATGTCGATGGATGATCATTTAGTACAAAGAATTGTTGATCGATATGACGGTATGCTGAATGGAAGCATGGGCTTTTCTGACGACGAAATCAAACAAGCCGTTCTCGAAATCGTTCAGCAAGGTATTTAAGTCGAAACGACGACACATATACGGGAAATGAAAATAATAGATACGATGGAATCATTTATCTTATCTCTTATATATATTTTTTTTAAAGAATGCATTTGTTTAATAAATAAAGCTGCGACGTAGTTTTCTTAATAGCCTATATCACAATTAAATTATCAATTTGTGTTCACGGTGTTTTCGTTGTTATTTAATAAGTTAATGTTGTCAATTAAACGGGCTTTTCTATTATGGCGTTTGGTTTTTTATCGAAACATAAGCATGCGTTTTTTTAATACAGGCAATAAAGCCCCAACGATAGAAGACATAGTCACACAGATTGAAATTATTTCTGAGAGAAACACTATGCTTCGGGAGTTCCGGGCGACCCAAAATGTTGAACAAACAGAAGGTAATAGTCCCGCTGTTGATTAAAAACGTATCAATGGCTCAGAAACACGAGCATGATGAAACTAGTATTGAAGAACTTGAAGCTATACATAAAAAAAAATACTTTTTTTCGCAAAATAAAATCATTGCTTTTATATTTTGTATCCGAAACCAATGCCAAACTATTTTTCTAACTAATTTCCAGCTTTTGACAAATTTAACGAATGCGATGTATGACGAAACATTTCAAACATTTGAGCAAGTTTATATGAAACTAACTTCACGCTTACAATACTCTATTACAGAGGGGATGCTAGAGGAAAATAATCGTCTTAAAGGAATTCTTATGTGCTGCATTTGCGGAAAGAATCAAGTGAACATTCTTTTCCTTCCTTGTACCCATCATAAAGTTTGTATTGAATGTTCGAGAGATCTGCACAGCTGTCCAGTGTGCCAGAGGACAATTAAAGACAAGATCCGTACTTACATGCTGTAAGATGCAAACAGTGTGAATAAAACCGAATTAATTGCAGATCGTATAGTTTGTCAAGCAACACTAGGTGTATTGCAACAACCTTTTATTCTATTCGTGTTTATTCCAATGTGAATGCACGCTGTTGTGGTGGAATTAATTAAATAGAAATTTAAAAAGTTGTCTAAAAACTACGTCTATATGTGTGTTACCTCTTCTTAATTCTGGGCTAGATTTAAAGAAACGATCTGATGTACCATCTGTTCGAAGGCAAAAGTGAACATATAAAAATCATTTGGATTTTTCGAGCAAGTGTCAACGAGATATAGTGCTATTCCTACTAACTCCGACGGTGTGTGACCTTTGGTGCCTTTATTGGCGTTGCATGGGTCTTAATTATCGCCATGTGGAGCAACGATTTGTAATAACAACTGACTGCTAAGTCAATATGTAAAATTTGGCTTAGTAGTGACTTTACAATTGAATGTAATTAGAAACACTATAAACTTTCTGCTATTATTTGCACTTAATTGTTTCAAAAGTATACGCAACTGTTTAACCGCCCAGTGTATTCGAAATGGATTTGTTTGAGAATCGTACTGTTTATTTAGTTTGCTGACTAGAAAACTTGACTTTTCTTGAAAATTTGTTTTTCTTGACTTGACAAATCGTTCGTTGATAAAACCTGAGTTGTCTAAACGTATAGAAGATTACATAAACATTCCTGTTCACAATGTGGTTTTCACCGTTAACATTGGAACAGCTGGGCAGCATCGCCAAACATGTTTTAAATATTAAATTGACTTCGGAGCACAAAATCAAAATTCTGAGGACCAAATAGTGCAGTTATAAGCAAAACACAACATGATGCTTATTAAACCCCATTAACAAATGTGCCCAGGACATTGCGCATTTATAATGTGGAAAATTAGCAATTTTACATTAGGCAGCCATGTGGGCTTTTGTTTTTATTTAAGGTTTTTCACGAACGTTCATAAAAAACAATTTTCTTTTTATGCATACTGTTTTAACTGCTCTCAACTTTTAGCTTTCATACAAAAACTTGAATGTATCAGTTAGTGTATTTTTTGGCAGTAAAATTAGTTAAAATGACTCGACCACGGATTTCAACAAACCTGATACATTGGTTTTGTTTTTGTTATCGCTCCAGTCAAGCTTAGCAAGTTTTTATCCGCCACGTCATTTGAATATAGAACACAAGTTAAAGAATGGAAGAATGGAAGTAAATTCCTTAGCGTAGGATTAAGGTTAGAACAAATAAATTGCGCTATGGCAGAGTATTATTAATTATAGGATCTGACGCAGGTTGTTCTTTGTATAATGACTGTATCAAAAGTATATAGACATTTTTTAGAATGCGGCTCGCATGTATTATATCAGGTCCTCTTAAACAAATAGCCGTCGTCATAATAGACAAAACTAACATTTTACTGGCTAGTCAGAGAATATGTTGTTAATCAAAACAAAACGTTTACAATTTTAACATACGGACAGGATAAAAGTTGTCTATGTATTGTATTTCAAGGAAAACAAAAGTATACATGCAGAAGAGGAAGAAACGATTATGCATTTATTTCATTGTATAGTTGGCAAATGGACAGAGATACCTAGATAGCCAAATGTTCAGACAAGAAACGAAATTAAAAACCTGTCCTCAGTTCCCTTATTGTTTTTTAAACGGATTTCTCTCAAACATGAAACAGTTGAAAATCAATATATGTATCACCGAATTATATTCAGCCATGCAATGCAAATACATTAAAACATACTTTATAGATTTATAAATATGGTTTCCTTGCATAGTTCTTAAAATATCATACATGAACGGGTTTCTTTACACCACACTTCGCAAATAACACATACATTGTTCACAATTATTATCGCATTATAACGATCACTGAATAATTACACCGTGGGTTTAACCCGCTGAAGTGAAGTCCGAAACTAATAGTCTACTTTCAGGTACTATAGGACCCACGTACATACGAGTATATTTAGGTTAGTTTTTAGACAGTATTGTTGCGTTTGTATTATGAAATAATGGCGACATCCAGGTGCAACTTGGTGGAAACTTTCAGTGTGTATGGGATTGCTAACACGAACAATGCATTTATAAGGAAGAAATATAAGTTGATATGAAACATATGCAAATTAACTACTTCATAATAAATTCTTAAAATAGTTGAGGCGCACATTTTTTCGTCTTATTTTCTTCAAGACTAAAACACATGACGTCATTGTTTTGTTTATGTGCTGTCTCTAAATAAGTATAAGGAAAACACCAATATTCGTATGAATGCTTATCCTTCTTGTTTATTGTGTTACTCCCAAAACAACTAATGACTAAGGTATGCGCTTCGGTTTCGTATCAATAAATGATCAGTGTCTTGTTTGCGTAGGTCATTCTGAAGGCATCTGGTTTAGCGTCGAACTACTCATGGGATAACATCAATATTATTGTAAAGTGTTGTAAGTTTTGATATAACCATATTAAAAGTGAATTTATATGTACATGTTTATTGATTGAAACGTTTAAATTAAAAACAAAAAACTATACAGAAACTATTTATACGATAACAACACGTCTTTAATAATGAGAGTGTAAATAAAAACGATCGATTCCTTTGTATTACTTATTGTGCAAGCATAAAGGAAAAATCATGTCATGAAACATGTCATTATTTTCACCAACAGGTAAGTGCACATTTTGATATTTGGTACAAATACACCGACACAGACATAAGCATATTCATATGTCATAACGGCAAACATGACATTCTTTAATTTACACTTTCTTCTCCCAGCAATCGTCCTATCAAAATAAAAAGTCGATCATAATAATCTTTGCTGCATTCTTCATTTATTTTAAAATGTAAACAAATTAAAAGAGGTTTGTACGTGTATTATCGCTTTCATACCACGGTATTGGAACATGCTCATAAACATTGCATATACAAGCATATTGGTAGCTTATCTCGTATATGCCTTTACTATATGTATCATATACACACCCAACACTCCATAACGCATTCTGGGAAACTGTTCCATCATAGTTTAAAAACGAGACAGTTGTACATAGCAAACAAACCATATTCAGGTTTGTTAGTAGTTTAAATAGGGGTGTGCGTTTGTTAAACTTAAATTTAAAAATAAATAAATTGTTCAATATGGAATTATCAACCAGTTACTTATCGATTAAAATGTTAATTTTATAATAAGCATCAGTTCATCCGAAAGCTCGGTTTTCAAACAATTTTTCAACCAAAAACGGGTATTATCTTTGTATATTTTTAGTTTTTCAACATAGTGACAGCTGTATATTTACAACATATTATTATGCTATTGTTATGTCTATTGATCGATAAAAATTAGGTGGATTTTCGAATGCATGCTCAGACACTGCCTCACATTTACTTAAACATGTAAGAATTGACATTTTTAGAAAATGTGAAGTGACGTGTTCGTATAAATGCACTTATAACTAACGCAAACATGTAAGGTTTATTATAGTCTTCTTGTCAGAAAAAACGATACAATCTTCACTATTTACGACACATGAATGTTTGCTTAATAGACGTGTTTATGGTTTAAAAGTATTTCATCTAAGCTTGACTTGAGCGATAAGAAAAAAACAAAATCAATATACTTAAGACAATTTGGCCCATATCTCGACTTAGATCATTATCGTTTGACAAGGATGGTTTGGATGTTTCCCAACTTGGATCGAACGGACGCATATCCATTGCTTACTGCTTATTGCGAATCAGAACACGATATGTAGAAAGGTTGCAGGGACGAAATAGATGCTGTGCGTTTCTTCACTGCTACAGTATAATAACCTCCCTTAGTTTTACATTTGCAACGTAAACAATATGGAATTGTAGCTTGTAATTCACATAGTAAGTTAATTGGCTTATTAGAAGTGATTTATTAAGCATAGTTAGAACATTTGATATTTTACTGAATGTTTCTTGTAAAATCCTGCATATATATTTGACTCGTTTCTGTGGCAGTGGACGAGAAAATCAATATCGGTAATCTCCGTAGAGTACGGAAGGCATTCAAGGGAATTCTGAAATGTCGGTAGTTTCCGGATCGTGCTTTTCCGTTGGCTAGGTGGCGCTCGGTTAACCAGTATATAAAGGCTTGCAGAATTTGTAATTGGCCTTCCGATGGCTTCGGAGGGCACATCGTGTTTGTGAGGTCGCGATCAAAGCACTCGGTGGCGGCCTCAGGAAGTCGGCCTCGCGTTACATAATTTTGTGGCAGCGGTGGGATAGGATACAGAAACCTATCGACACTTCTAATCTGTCAGCCCAGGCCTCAAAATAGCTGTAGGTAGGAAATCCATTCTTTTTGAGGAATTGGAAGCTATGAGGCGTACAAATAAAGCCCTTACAGCGAGATGTGACATATTGGCTTTGGAGAGGCAACTGGAGTTATCAAAGCGTGACAACATGCGGACTGGCATGTGCACTCTTGTTCGTGAAAGAGAGACGACTTAACCTCCATCAAAGCATAATAGTTCTGAGGAAACGTAACATTGAATAAGACTCCATTGAAACCTTCAAGTAGTTTAAAGGCAGCCACGTATGACGATCAATCGTTATGTCGTTGTTCCTCGTCAAAGCAGATGGAGAAGCTGTGGGTGGTGGTCGAAAGGCTTGAGCAATGATTGAATGATCTTATAAAGAAGTTTGGAAGCTCAAGCCCTTCGTATAGGCACAAACAAGGTAAAGGTGAAAAAGGTCGACGATGCTATCTTTGTGGTTCATGGAAGCATCTGAAAAGACAATGCCCTATTTACCGGAGAAGGAAACAAGGTCAAAATATGTCGACTTCAACGAAGCCAAGGGAGCTTCAAAGAGACAACAGTGCCAATGTTCTTGGGGCATTCGTGTTCTCAGTGGAAGCCAGATGGTGCCACATCTTGGTGCATCAGCAAAGGAGAAACTGATCCGAGGAGAAAATCAGGTTGAAAGAACCGTGCCAAAAGGCGGTTTAATCAAGATTGCGCTGAGGAAGGAAAATTAAGAAACCTCTGCGGTCTCAGCCGGCATATGAAATTGCCGATGCTGGTATGGCTTCAGTGAAGTATGAAGCCGGTATACAAAATAAGACAGCGGTTTTGATGGGAGATTTGAAGGGGAATCAAAGAACTGTGAATCCCAATGCTAAGACGCCAGTGCGATCTCAAGCAGACGTACACAAACATAGGTACTCCAGTTGCGTGTCCGAGAAATTTTTCTTGAAGCAAGAGGACAAAAGAGGCCCCATGAATGTACCGACATGCAATGGCACTACGCCGGTGCCGTCTGGTCTGAATGTCAAGGCAGACGGTAGTGCATCCGGAAAAAAGGAGCTCATAGTTAAGGTGCAGGCTGCAACTGAATGCGACTTTCAGAATAGGAAGATTGCGATAACTATCAAAGGTTATACAGTCTATGCAAGAGAGACCGCTAGTAACTCAGTAACTGGCGGCTGGTCAACATGTCTTGGAGAGATATGTGGAGTTTCGGCAAGCCTCGGAGACGTCATCACTGGACATGATAGCGGGGCCTTTGTTTTTTCGGTTCAGTAAGAACCATGTTAAGTAGTGCCTAGTGTTTTGGCACTGATGGGGATGCTTGTATTATCTCAGGAAGAGATTCGTTATTGTATTATGTTCTTTAGTGTTTGTTTGTGTTTAAGTTTACGTGTGTACAGTTTCAGTATTAGTTGTACTGTTTGTTTTTATTAGTTTTGTATATTGGAAGTATGAGGGGACTCATGTCAAATCGGAGGCGTGGGTAATATGACGAGTCTGTAAATTAGAAACCTAACCCCTGCACTATGTCGGACATGTGTTATTTAAACTGAACGTGATTATAGGGTCATGATTGCTGATGGAAGATAAAATAAAATTATTCGAATATTCTAGAGTTTGGGAATTTTGGTTAGGACTGACCATAATATTCAAACTGGAGAAACTTTTCCCAGAAAATAAAATGTTAACATGATCCGCGGTCAGCATAGTGGGGCTAACCTATGTATTTGCTGTGCACAGTTAGGAGAGATAAATCACTATGATAAGCATCGTCTGAAAATAATGCTTTAATGTCTTTGGGGAATCAGGTAATGATTGATCGCGCCGCCTCGCCAACACGACATTCAAGTCAAGTATTTTCATTTGACGTTTCTGTGCAGAATAACATGGCAATCATTAGCCACCATACTTATGCTTAGTGACAGTGACATTTACCCACACTCATGTTCATATATCAAACATTTATTCATAAAGCGTGTATGCTTTGAACCGCGTGTAAATGTTTTGGATATTATAGGAAAAGGAAAATATTTTCGAGACATATACTCAGATGATTATATGTGTTAACGCTTTATTTATTGTTAATCACATTAATTAAAAAAAATCCTCCTCCTCCTCCTCCTCCTCCTCCTCCTCCTCATGATTTCTTGTTATTGGTGTTGTTATTAAATTTATGTACACAATACTATATATTAAAAGCATTTTGCTTACAATTATTGAACAGCTTATTTCTCAACTCCAAATAATATGTTTTGGGTTGATCGTTGCAAGGCAGTGACCCAAGTTATAGGAGTTTGTTTTGGTCATATTGTTACCGTGTTTGAATGTATTGCCATTGGTCACTAACCTCAAATAAATTACCTTCTAGTGTCTAAAAGAATGACACCCTACTGATAAAAGTGGACTTGTACATTGGTTCGATATAAATGTATCTAATATATCTATACGTCACATTTGAGGTGTGTACCTTTATATCTTTATGAATAACATTAAACATCGGAATGGCGTAGGATGACTTGTTTGTTCATCCGATATCATTTCTTGAATTTTGGCATGTCGAACAATGTCGTGCGGTTAGTGATTAATTTGATATATTTACAATCGCCTGTTGATAAACGTATTTATAATTTAATAGTTATAACGCTTATAAATGCAGTATTTCTAAGTGTACGCCCTTTGACGAGCATGTTTGTTAGATACATACAACAGGGTAATCGACCAGTGTTGTCAAAGCAAAGATAAACAGACGCTTTGTGAAAATGTTTTATATATTGATTTAGTTTAAACTTGTGTTCTAGATTTGGTTCAGTTGTAAGCAAAACATTAAAATCAAAACAAAGTATACTAAAGTGTATATTATTCTTTTCTGATATTAAATCAATATTTGGACTGGACTGTAATTGCACACGTAAAAGGGATAGTGTTCATTAACAAAGGATTTCGAGCTATATATGTAACATTATATAAATATCACAACCCATAGCTTCATAGAGATTGTCGAATGTGTCGAATGATGGGCCCTTGTTAAACCTATCGAGTACTCTATTTCATATGTGCAATAAATATCGCGTTGTACATTTCACATGTGCAACGGAATTGTTAACACGGTATGTCAATCCCATTATGGTTTAGGGGTTTTTCTAGGTGATACGTGAAACCTGATAAGCCTATAAGCAAGCCGCTATAGACAATGATTAACTACTTATAGGCGGTTAGTTGTGTATCAAGTACAGTTAATGTGTTGATACTTTTTTATAAACATGCGCTTTGGTAGATAGCCAACAACGCGTTGAAGACATTGCTTTAATATGAATTATAGTGTAGATGACAGAGTAATAATCGACATTTTAAAGAAGAATGCTCACGGAAAAAGTGCAAGTCATCCCTGTTAATTTTTAATGTCGCTAAACATGCATAGAAAACAATAAAACTGAGCGAATACATACATATTCAATAAATGACTCATATTCATGTAATTTTCATTATTAAATGACTTTGATATGGACTAAAAGGGACATATCGAAGATATTTACCCAAGATATAGACATTTATAAAAACATTTTTTTCCCATTTTAAGCAGATATTTATCTAGTTATGGTGTTATATCGATAATATCGTATAGAAAACATGCATACGATGATAAATGCTGTTTCTTTCGATACACGCACGCCAAACAATAGCCTACTTCAATGAAAAATTGACTGTACTAAATACCCATTATAGACAGTGAACATGAATATAGCGATGTTTCATGTACAGTTTATTCCTCACGATTTTAATTCTTTTACATCTGATTTTCCCTGCATTTACTTAAAGTGTCCACGGGGACAACTTTTATTATCATGAAAATATATAATATATTATTGGGCGTTTATAAAATATACATACGTGTCAAAGCAAACATTGAATACATCGCATCGCATTTTGTTAATATGTTTGCTGTTTTGATTATTTAAATATAATGACAATAAACGTTAACTATGTTCATCTTCTCAATTAGGTTTTTTCGATAAAAAACGTTTTGACAATTGTTTCGCAAAATTCCGCAATTCGGTTCTTTATGTAAACATTTATTGAATAGTGCATGCTATATACAAGCGGTGACTATAAACAACGTTTCGCGGAAACATGTTTTGTATAATATATGATTAAACGATTTATTTGCTAACGCATTGTTTCAATAACCGGACAGTTCTCAATATATTTAAAATAATCAAACATTGAAGAAATTGAACAAATAGCTTGGAGTGGACTCCATCGAGGCACGGGGCATGGCACTGTACATGCCTGGTGGGACTCCACAGGGCGAGGACAGGAAACATTATTCTCTTTGTACCTTATTTCGAGAAGCATTTATGTTTCATCGTGTAACGTTTTCATATACAATCTCAAAAATAAATTAATCTCCACACGGGTGGTATTGTAATGTCGGTCTATTAAACCTCCGGTTTTTTCGTCACCATTACGACATTTTCGGCACACATTAATTAGATCGCCGAAAGTTTTCGTTTAAATTGTAGACACAAACCAAATGTTTCCCCCCCCCCCCAAAAAAAAAAGTCATTCCGTTATTCACCAGTCCGCAAACCGGCGGCAACTAACACGCTTGTCATTATTTTAATGCACTTGATATATTCAATGAAATATAATCTTCCAAAAACACAAGACAGTCTTCGCAAGTTCGAATCCAAACATTTTAACTTGTTTAATTTCTCCTTCAATGGCACATTTTAATCTGTTGAAATGATAATTGTTATTTTAATGTACATCTGGTGATATATTCATATTTTGTTGCTTTTCTCTATATTAACCTTTAAGCATTATATACAAAAAATACATAAACTAGATAATGGACATGGTATTTGCATTAACGCCGCAGTATAGCTGCTTTTGATATACAATAATCATAATATAGATTTAGCCATCTGTATGTTATGTTCTAATATTTAATAAATTCAAACCAATAGTTTATAATAAAGAAAGAAAGCTATCTTCCGGTATTCGAACAATCACCCATCGTTTAAAAGCCGATTTGCTATCTCGTAAAACCACACGGCCGAAAAAGAAAACAAATCTTAATCATGATCTGCCTCTGCGGTCACCATTACAGCACTAGTCTTAAGTATTTGAAACCTGGTATTCTTAACTGTAAATTCCCTTCAAATTTAGATTTAAACAATGAACAGTGTCACAACCAATGTGAACAAAGATTGTCATTCATATAAAATACGGACGAACTGGTCAAACTAATGAACACAATATGTATAAATCGTTTAAATACAACATGATGTACTTCTTAAGACCGGTACTTATGTTTCTTACAAAGGCTTTATAGACCGAGTCGCGTCTTTACTTTCGTCTTAAATAAGGTGAGTGTCTTCCATTAATCCTGTATACCTGAATAGTTTTGCATTAATTAATGTATATTGCTTTTCGTTAGCACAAACCAATTCCTACTAACAGATTACTTACAAAGGGATTCAAAATTTGTGTGGAAACAATTGAAACAGTTTAGTGCACCGGATATGAACGATGTGAAATCGAAAGTCAGTGTAATTCATTTTATAGGAACACTTGTAGATTATAGTGATTGGTGAAAGCGATATGTGTTCTGTTATATGATATGAGATCGAATTCATGATGAAAACATAAGAAAGTTATAAGAACAGAATTAGTTGATTAAATAGTAGGTTTTACTATTACGCACGTATTGTGTTTTAAAGTGTATTAGTAATTTCTTTGCCTAGTTGGTAAACAACGGGGATATTGTGACAAACTGTCAAGCTGTCATTTGTCATTAAAGCGGATGTTAGTCATATTGAATCACTTATATCTAAAGATAAGAAAACGGCGCCATTTGATTGATGTAGTGCATGTTTACAATCATGCACTATGAATGTAGGCATATATTAATAGACTTTGTACACAAGATATTTATCTTTGCATGCTATTAACTGTACGTGTTTAAGTCCAAGTGTGAATACAAAACATTGGTTTGCCATGAAGTTAATATGTGTTGACTAAACAGGCATAATCGTAAGTTAATTTTGCATAATGTAATATAATACTATTATCAGTTGAATTTTCTTAAACAGTATTTAATTATGCCAAAAAGAACAGCAAGTATAATAATATTGTAAACAGTGGCTTAATAATGATCAATGGTCTATTAAATTGTTTACTTCAACAAATGTTATGGTAGTGACAAAATAATTACGAGAAATTAATCCAAAAGACGAGACATAATGGTTGATCGTTGTATTGGAGAAAAGAAAAAAAAGTTCAGAAAATGTTTATAGTTGATAAAGTTTCAACGAAACAAACCATCTTATAAAAGTTTACCACACAATCGATATTTAAATTAAAGGAAAATATAAGTTATGAATGGACTAGCTTTTTATCAGTTCCCAAGAGGAATTACTCTTTCAATTTTCGTTAATAGAAGTTCGGTTTCACTTTCTTGTTTCAAAGTATTAAGAACAAAACTTCCACAGTTGGTTATTTTTTAGCATGCAATATTACTCATCATTTATAAATACACACGAAACACATTAAAATAAAAACGTCCTAAATATGTATGATGTAATCCGTATCTTAAATATAAACAAATACAAGCAGCATTACAAAACCAAACGATTTTACCTACATGTGTATATAAACGCGGGTTACAAAAACAAACGCTTGTACCTACATGTGTATACAAACACGGTTATCATAAAGCGAATCTGCATCCTGATATGTATTCGTGAAAATGTCAGGTTACCCGCAATCTTTAATGGATTGTTATCTGATCTGAGCATTAAGTATTTTATTACTTTTTAATATGGTTTTTAGTTATTTCATCAAAACACGTGTACTAAAAATATCCATTTTACCGGTGACTTAAATCAAAATCCAAAACTTACCATGTTTAGTTGCGTTGCATACCTAAATCTCTTTTTTTATATTGTAATCCGAACAATTTCATCCAAACTTATTTGGTGTCTCATATATGCACGGTTATTACGTTTTTACATAAAACATATTATAAGCACCTGCTTGCAGATTAGTACTGTCCATACGCCTGTTTCTGTATTAAAAAATGAGGCTCATACAACCCACTTGATTGCAGTGCGTCTAGTGCTTTTTTTCACAAACAAGTCTGTACCAGTTTATATATCATTTTATAACAAATCGACAAAGTACGCAGTGTTATCTCTATGCTGATCTAATTGCACGTGATACGGTCGTAAATTAGAATGCGGTTTAAATGTATTAATGACATAGCAGGACATATTAACTGTGAGTATAACTTACGTTATTGTAAATAGAATTATATCATGATGCGTCAAAATGTACCCATGTTTATCATTTAGGCATAATGAACCTGGCATAAGTTTATTAAGATATAAAGGATATTTGCTGGTTTCAGTGTAAGATCATATTGTCATTTCATGAAGGAAGTGATGATACATTCTTAAACTGAATCAAAGTGTTTTTTATTTCATGTTGTCTATGATGAATTTATAGAACATAATAGATATTTGTAATACGTTTCATATCATTAGTATAGAAATAATGTTTTAACAATATTTTCACTTTTAGATGAAAAAATATGTCATTTGACTATGAACATGAAAATTGATGGACTCACATACTTAAAAAAGATACTATAAATGCATGTGTTAAGTAGTATTACACTTCTTATAAATGCTAGATTGTTTTATAGAAGTCGTCACTGTCTTAGCTATGTTACAATTATTAAACTACGTTTTTACATTATGTTGTCACTATGTATTAACCTCATCCATATGACATTCTCACTAAAACATGTTATATATCATTCCTTTTTTAAATTGATCTTTCTTCGAAATTATGTATGTTTTGTATATACTTGAAACGCACGCTGTTATTGCATATGTATGTTTATGGCGATGAGCTGTATATATGCTTAAGTCAAAATAAAATATTCTGTTCTGTTCTGCTCTGTCTTAGCAGTGTCTTGATTGCCGGATGTCATTGAGTAGCTGAAATTAAACAATGACTTATGGTACGATGATATAATCAATATAACTCATCATTGACGTACACATACTGCGAATGACATAACGGAAATAAAATATATACGCATTTAAGTACAGCAATTACCTTAAAAGGACGCGAAGTTGTAATGCTCTGTGTTTATAAAACGTGTACAACAGAAATGGGACCATATTTGTTTTTGAATGTTGGAAAAGTAACAACGAAACACATACAACGTGTACATACTCATACTCATAATTGTATTAAATAGAGTAATGATCTAACATAACCAAGAAACACAGGTATGTCATGTTTACTCTTTCATGTGCATGTACATGTTTTTGGGGTTTACAATGCTAGAAGTAATCATTCAATAATTCATAAAATATTTAATTTTACTCCAATACAGGTAAATATATTTTGCTTTTATTTCATGTGATACTGTGTAATTTAAACACGTTAATGAATAGAGCGAAGCTGTTTACACTAAATTAAACGGATCGAATATTCAAAATCTGGCTGCATATACGTGTTAGCATGTATGAAAGATATAATAAATCTTTCGACAGTTATATTCCCTAGGAAACATGGCTTCTTCAATTTGCGTTAACTACATATCAAATTGACACATACATAAAATCGACACATAGTAAAAGGAATATGTGTTGTTAACTGACGCAAGAATACACTTGGTTTTAACACAATGTTAAATCGTCTCATAACGTTTATTTACATATCTAATCAGTGATTAATCTCAACGGTTTTACATCGGACGAGATTTATTTGAGAAGCTCTTCACATTGATTATTGTTTATCAAGAAGTGTAATACATTAATCTCCTCCATAAACACTGGCACATAAAAAAAAAACATGATGGTTGAGTAAGGTCGTTTTATTTCACTATAAGATATATCACTATCTAAACACAGTCTACCTGTAAATATTGATCCTTGGTACGCGATAGAACAGATACAAGAAGAATCGATTTGTTATTTAATTGCACTAAAGTTGCATTATTGCTCTTTACCGAATGAACAATTGTTCCCATTGATGCGCTTCCTACATTTTACACTTGTAATATGAAAATTCACAGTGTGTCAAATGTCCTTGTTTACATTCATGGCCAACGGACGAGCTGCCCTATTTAACTGCTGTAAACCGTGGTTTCAGCTGACGCTCTCTGTTCATTCTCCTTGTTACGTTTGCTTCCTCATACATTGTTGACAGGAGGTTTCGTATTGATTCACGGATGTAAAACAAATGCCGCCTTTGCTTTCAAAGATTGTTTGGGGAATATATTCTTTTCTGAAAACACTGCGTCACAAGAATTTTAAATGTATGCTCTTTATTAATTTCAGACGTCTAATTAACGTTCGTCAGAATGGAGTCATAGGAATTGCATTTTACAATAAACCAACAACAAACAACCGACTAACTTGAAAAAAGGTAAGACAAGCTGTTCTTGTACTTTATGAAAGTTAAGTGTATTATCTTATTACTCTTAAATATCGAACTAGAATGAACGAATTGAACTAAGTATAACGTTTTGGAGCCTAATTTCTGAATAACTTGAATGAAATAAGCCGAATCTGTAAAAACGAATCTGAAGCTTATGAGCTCCATAAGTTAATTACTAGCATGAACCTTCTGAAGCAGTAAAATGAATATAAAGTTTATAAGCTATTTGTGTAAATTACTACTATAAACTTGTCTGAAACATTAAAAAACAAATATGAAGCTTCAAATTGAGCTCATACAATTCTTGTGACGCAGTGTTTTAGGTAAGTAACTAGGTAACAGGTCAAGTCTTACACAATTAGTGAGCGCTTTAGGGCCATCTTTGCCCTCTTGTTTACATATAGAGCTAATAAACTACATGTTCGTTTTTCCGGAATCATGCAAATTCATTCTATTAATTTACACATATTTCTTGTACGCTTCATGCTCATTGATGCTTTTAATAATTGAAGCACGTTGAGTATAGTAATTTTACAATAAACAGCTCATAAGCTTTGCATTAATTTTACATGTTAGGGAAGGTTCATGCTAGTTATAAAATGAACCTTCCCGAACATGTAAAATTAATGTAAAGCTTTTGAGCTGTTTATTGTAAAATTACTATACTCAAAATTTGCATGATTCCGGAAAAACGAACATGACGTTTATTAGCTCTATATGTAAGACTTGACCTGTTACCTTGTTACTAACCCTAAACTTTTTAACCATATTTAAACATGGCCTTGATATTTCAGTAATACTTTTAAGGACAATTGATGGGCAAAAAATCGGTCCGATTCCAATAGTAAAAAGTTATTTCTTTTTCCTCTATATTTACATAAATTGTCATCTCCTAATGTGAGTTTTTTTTGTAAAAGCAAACGAATAAATGTGGACAATTGTTTTTATTTTAGAGGCATTGTTGAATTTAGACAAACACTTACTATGTTAGAATAATTATGTATAAAATCCCAGCAATTTTTATGAAATTGTTTTTTAGCTTAACCTAATTAAGCATGTGTAGCAAAACATGTTGTAAATGTTTAATAACATAGAAAAATATAAGCATTCAATCATTCTTATCTGAAAGGAATGAATACCCTTTTATTATATTAATCTCCTCTGAAGGGGATCGCATCGGTATTTCGACCAACAGTGAACAAATCCAATGTGTTTTGAAGATTAACTTTCTGGCCATGTTATAGCAAGATTAGGTCATATATGTAGCTTTTAAGGGGTGACCTATTCTTGGATGCACTTTACCCATTTAGAACTTGACCTTAATATATGTAAAGGAAACCATTCTGACCAAACTTCACTAACGTTATGACCAAGTGTTTGGACGCACGTTACCCAGATTTAAACATGGGCTTAATATTTAAAAAAAAAAAAACCTATTTGGATTGAGTTTAATCAAGGTTGAGTCAAAACTATGGCTTCTAGAGTGGTAACAAGGTTTTTCTAAGACATATTTGTTTGACGCAACTGACCCTGATTCAAACAAAGTCTAGATATTGCCAAGATGCACATTCTGACTAAGTTTCATGATTGAGTCATTCGACTTTTTGAGTCATTCGAAAAATGCTCCGAGAAGTTTTGAACATTAAAATAAACAAGTGACTTCCAGAGTGTTCACAAACAAGCGAAAACGATTATTTTTATTGTTCTCACGTGAACAGTTTGTATAGCTGGTTATCTAAGCAGAAAGATAGTGCTTATACTTTGTTTCAACTAATTTCAATCGATGTTTCCATTTGTTCGTACAGCAAGGTTAATAATTTCACGTGTTGTTTGAATAGAAAAAAAAACAACATATGTATGTTAATGTATGTTGTATATTCCTCATCGGAAAGTTTTAGTTTGGATCCTTTGGCAGATAGTCATGGGGGTAGATATTCAAACATATCGCAGTAGAATCGGATCTTTCAGCTTCACGCAAGGCAAAATAACCAGTTACACAGGCAATGGCTCTACAATAACAAATCACGAGGCATGTTGTCGAAACCGTGGTTACTTATTTATCATCACCCTCGTCATTGTTCTGTTTATGTTTGCCGATCAGAGTGGTCTCAAACAAAGGGACACTACATTTGGGTAAGTAAATTGACTATTAACGGACATTTTTATTCCAGACATCTCTTGAGTTTAACCAAATATAGGTGTTATGACAATGTGCTATTTAGAAATTTATGATTGTAAGCAAATGCCGTTTATTTGCATATATTTTATTCTCGTTTCAATTTTGGAAAATGGTGGAATTACGTAAACAACTAAATAATGATATGTCATACAGTGCTTTTTGACAGCATACCGCATTTGTTTCGTGATTTCGTAATTATGAAATATGTGAAGATAAAAGCCTTATGTGCAGTAAAAAATTAAACTGCGTCTGTATTCACTATTGCATTTTTTAAATAAACAAAAATACTTTTGTAAAAAATATATCACGACGCGACACTTATATTGACAAAACAGTCCGACATTAGTTTACGATATAAGTAACATGTGTCCTTTGTTTGTGTAAGGGGAAAACGCTTTGAACACAATGGTTACTGAAAGTAATTGCTCTATTAAGAAATAATACAATGATAACATATTTTATCACATGAACAAACCCCCGTTTAATCGTGACAAAATAATTACTGGCATCCATTGTCCGCGCGACATCAATGGGTACCTGTGATTGTTGCAAGCTTGCCCTTATGTGTCAAAATATGCTCTTCATCCTTGTCGGACACATACACATGTTACTTCGAAATCGAGTGAATTTTTGATATTTCATTGCCTGTCACTTTGTAATATTTTTCCTGTCCGGAGGTGTCACTTGAGGTTCGAGGACATTCGCCCGAATTGTCATAGCGTGGCACGTCATAGCGTATTGTTCGGTCCCGAGACGTCAGTGTGTTTTAAAGAACAATTGCCAACAATGTCATTACATGTCACTTAATGATCATTGTCCGGTCCGAGATGTCGCTGTGTTTTGGCCCGACACTTCATTACGTGTCAATATTTGATCATGTTCCGGTCCGAAATGATGCTGTTGTACTAAGCATTTTTCCGACATGCCATGACATGTCACTACATGTCACCATTTGATAATTGTTCGGTCCCGACATGTCTCTGCAGCATTTACTCGACTTGTCATTATTGATTATTGGCTGTACTTTATGAACATTGGTGTGACAATATACTGCTAGGTATATGCTTGACGTGTAACAATCATTGCCCCATCTGTGTCACGTTTGGAAACTGACATATCGGCATTTCCAGATGAGATGTGTAAACCAAAATGTAGGCTACCAGGCATATTTTTGAATTTGCCCGACATATAATTATCACTGTTGTTAAAACTGAAAAAAAAATATTACAAATTAGGTATATCTTGTAACACTAACTAGTTGTTTGCCAACAGCTCTTCGCAATGCTTGCGATTGAAAAAAAAGAACATATACTACACATTTTAATCGTTTCTTTTTTTAGAGATGTCTGTCAGAATGAATTGTGGAATGAGTTGGAAAACATGTTGCCTATAAGAGTCATAGAGGTACTATTGCTCATTTCTGGCGTAGAACCAAATCCTGGTCCTGGATGTTGACAGATGTCGAAGGTAATATTTTAAGCTAAAGTAAAACGGATATTTTATTTTGAAAGGAAGGAATAACGATAGAAAATGAAAAGCTACTATTAAGGCAACTTAAATCAATAATTAGTATGTGGCGGTGTGTTTGTGTGTGTGCATTTGTTAAAAGATCATGCTGCAATTAAGAACAACACACCCATGTAAACGCCTTTTAACAAGGGCTGCATACACGTGTACTGTGTTTTATTAAAATATTTAATATGGTAACAGGTCTACATTTAAGCCTAGCGACTCACTTAGAAGTGTAAGATATTTTTATACGCTTCCTGGTTTCAATATTACGAGTATATGCTAAATAAAATGAAAGGTATAATCTCTATTTGTAAAGAAGTGGGCCACGATGGCCCTTACGCGCTCACCAATTGTCTATGACCAGACCTGTTCATCTTGCTGTTTACCACAAACTGTTGAACCATATTTAAACATGGCCTTGATAGTACAGTTATAATGTTAGACTAATTGATGGCCAAACTACGGCCACATGTTATTGCTTGTAAGTTATATACTGTTCCTTTATATTTACATAAAATGGCCTCTCTTAAAGTAAGCTCTATTTTGTAAAAATATAACAGGTCTACATTTAAGTCTAATAGATTGCTTAGAAATGTAGGATTTTTCTAAATGCTTCATGGTTTCAACATTATGTGCTTATGATTGTTTTACAATTAAAGCCGACAACAAACATTTGGAAGAAACAGTTTCGTGTGACAGGTAAAACAATGTTGTTATGTTTCAAAAAAAAACTTTTATTAAGTGGATTTAACATTGTTTACTTAACTTAATATTCACCTATACATCGTAACAGATGCGACACTTAATACGTGAATATTTGTACCCGTATTTGTGTTTATTGCCATGTGTTATTTCAATCAAGAAACATAAGATATTTGATTTCAATGTTTTTTGCGCGGGAACAATGCTGATAGCTGAAATTTTAGTAAATGTGTAAAAGATTATTATAGTTTTGTATGTATATTATAGTGGCAAAGACTTAGTCGGAAAGGGCACATTACAGTCTAATATGCCAACACAAGGTAACTTTAAGCCATATTGTATCAAATGTTTTTTTAATCAATATTTCACCTTATTGAATGTTAATATCTTCTTCAAGAAAGAAAAGCGTCTCTGTTTCAAACATATTTTAGAGCGAGCATGTCGAAATTAAAAGGAAGACATTCCATAACAGCTTTTTTATAATAACATACGGAGCTTTATCGATATAAATGTATTCACTTTGAACACTTTAATTGCTATAATCATATACTTGTGGTTTTAATTATGTTTATATATTGTTTGTGGGATGTGCTTTGATGTGTGGCTGGCATCATTATTTGCCACAATACATAACTTAATAATAATGTATATGCCGGTTTTTCTCTTTGTTCATAAAAAGTATCCATATTCATTTATTTTATGTAAGTTTGACATATAAACGTGCAAGTCAAATTTTCCCTTCTTATAATATTCATGTATTAATATGACACATGAATTTAATGAACTGTTAATTGGAAACTGGACAATTGTTTTTCTCTTAAAAATAAAAGAAACGGCATATTCGCCTATTTGAACAATTCTTTTTCGTTCGCATTTTGTGCGTTTTGTTCTATGAGTTGATTCCGATATGTTTTAGTATATTTGATATGATTCTATTTTTATTTCATCACAGACGTGAATACACATGAGAGGTTAGAAGCAAACACACATAAAAGGTATACACATAAAAGTGTTAATGAAAAATCTTAGTGAATACCAAATTAAAATATGTGCATGAACACTTTATCCGCGAACCTCCATTTTCAAACTTAATCGTTTTTCAATACGAGAAATAAAGTAAATCTGCACTTTGTAAATGTATCTGATTCTACATGTATTGTTATGAATGCTGGTTTGAGGTGTTTATGTACGATTATATTAAGCAATTAGTTTTCATATACAAGTATTATAGATTGTTGTTTTTATCGAAATTAACGTCTTTAAATTTATTGTACAATCACGGTCTATTAATATGTGTTATATACATGTTAATGTCGAGGTTCAGAGACTATGAAAATTAGACAGTCCTTAAATCGCGAGAATATGTTGGGTATATTTTCGCCTTATTTCTGTGCAACAACACATATTATATGTTAGCATATATAATTAATTGCCAACGTTATTTTTGCATTTTTTTATGATTGCAGAAAAACATATGTTTATTTTGGGAAGGTTCAACCGTGCACAGGTTCCATTAAAGGTAAATAACTTCTGAAATTTGAATATGATTCTACGAAATATATATAATGCTCTTAATATCATAGATTTGGAATATGACTATTGTTTAATATCGTCTGTTTTCTGTTAGTCGGTAGCATATTCGGGACAACAGTTTTCAAAATTGGTTTAACAACAGACTTACAAAAAGGTCTGCGCAATAAAAATAATTCAACAACCAAGGGATTTGCCATAAGTCGCATTCTAGATGAATTATGTCATTTTGGCAAGTTTGTGGGAATGGAAATACCCCCACTGTTATATTTACGTCAGAGAATCGCGTATATGGTTTTACCGTCGGTATCGTGGTGGAGGAAACTGGAAACCGCGACAGAAAAGACGTTACCAACCGATGTACTCGCATTCAGAAATGAGTTTAGACAATCCTTCTTTTTGGGGGATAAGTATATGATTTCGATGTTGGATAAACATATTTGCAATACAAACGTGCCTACTATAAATTTCTGTGACATTACGGTAGCGAATCCTTTTGGTGGTTTTCACATGGTAACATGCAACAGTGCATCTATTTACCCGAATGGACAAAAACCGGAACTGAAGTATCCAACTCAAGTTTCTGAAGATGAACAGCAGCATGACAGGTCAATAACAGAAGACGAACCCTCACTAGATGAACGATCATCAATAAACCACAATAACGCCAGTACTCAGTTTGTAAATGAGACTGACAATTATCGTTATGACGATGAGCCACGCGATCGAAGAGAAATATTACCAGAAGTTCAAATGAATGCAATGCACTTCAATCAGAGAAGCACAGAGCGGTTTCAATACATGGCTCATACAAATAGATACCCGGTACGCTTTATATGTTTAGCAAAATTTTGCATATTGCATTACAACTATCCTCGATGATATAAAATAACCTTTTCGAAGTAATTAACTTTGTATATTGCGTTTATAGTAAGTTGTTAAAAATGTCACGTTCCATTGTAGTTTTCTATTATAAAATGAATCTCCCTCTTGCAGACGGCTAAATATGATTCGTATGAAAATGAATTTAACAGGATGGAGACGTTTCGTGGATGGCCTTTACAACAACCAGACTCCAAAGCCCTTTGCGATGCGGGTTTCTTTTTTACAGGTAAAATGTATTGATATTCAACAAAGGTTTACTAAATATTTATATACGTGTATACCCTACGTGTATGCACAATTCCTTTTTATTTTAAGGTATGAAACATGATATGTATATTTTGCTCTTTTGTAATATGTGCTAATGATGGTCAGTAGTTAAATGCACTTTGTTGAGTAATATTGTACTGCTAGTACTTAATTCCATGTTCTTCCCATGGACAATATGTTATTGATAAATACGAGTACTTAGCGATTGACATCCAGTTAAACTTCTTAGGTCAAAGTTACGACCTAGTACGGTGTTTCTGCTGCGGTATCGGCCTGAAAGACTTCTCAGACTCGGACAATCCACTCCTAGAGCACGTGAAACATTCATCAAACTGTCCGTTTATGTTTGATAAATTTGGAAGTCGTGCAGCCATAGAAAGTTTTAAGGTAAGGATACCGTATTTGGAATACGTTTTTGCTTAATGATAAACTGATTTTACCTGAGCTCAAAGCATCATCAAAATTATAGAATTATTAAGGCATTTTCATCATAAATGTATATCCAACATTATTAAGTATCACTGACGGAGTAAATGTTTTTACATTACTTGTATATATTGGGTTTTCGCAACATATACTCAATAAATGGTATGTTATCATAATATTATCTGTATAATAATTTTAGCAGAGGTACACACTTCAAAATCCAGAAGAAATCAGGCGACGACAGCGTGAAGTTTACCAACAGCAACAAGGTTGTAGTTATGTTCTTTTTATGCTTTTAGTTGTACGTTACACCTAAGGTACAAACAACAGTACATAAAACAATACATACTTATGTACTTTTTAGTTATTAAAAATCACAAATACGACGTGTCAAAACCTCTGTTTACGAGTCTCTGTACATCAGAGTCTAGCTTTACATATGACAAGAAAACTGCTAGACTTAAAACGGCTATTGTTAACCCAAGATTATCCAAGTCCGCATGGTATGCGCCGGAAACACTGATTACAGTAATTATTTGCAAGTTCTTTCGAAACGGAGATAAGTTGGATATGTTATGTTATCTAAATAATAAACTCCATAATAAACAAATGGTAAACATGCTACATAGTGCCATATAATCACAATAGTACGTTAACATATACAATGTATATAACTTGTGGAAAAAAATTCAGTCTATATATATATAGATAAATGAGCTGTTGCACTCTGAAGATATATATTTGCAAACAAAACTTAAGACGATACATGTGCTTCAAATAATCGAATCAGAACGACGTTAACTGTACGTTTTGTTATGCAAATTTGGTTGAAAGCAGTTCAGAAATATAGGATACATACATTGCTCACGATCTATTTGATGATTTACTTATTGTTATTAATGCCATGAATTATGTTGTGTCTATCGTATCCATGTTTTATCCGTATCACAAAGTCGTTAACACGGTGACACACAACTGTCACCATTTTAACATTATTTCAACCCCGATGTCAATATGTTTTCAATAACGGTAACTGTATTAATAAATTCATTTATTATTGGTATACATCGTTACGAATTCAAAATACTTATACAATGTTCAATTACAGTTTAAAAAAGTATTGCTATATTATATAGGTCGGCCAGTTACAAACTATAGAGCAAAGCACGAACGGTTCAGAACGCTATCTTCACGCATGGATACGTTCACACATTGGCCTCCACATTTATCCCAGAGACCAGAACAGCTGGCAACGGCTGGATTGTATTACACGGGTAGGTAAATTCTTTGGACGGAACATACCTATTAACACAACCTGCAGCGATTAGCAACATAGAACCTTGCCAATGATACATTTCTATAAACAAGCAAACCATGGTTGCGTATCAACGTAAACAATTATGAATACTTGAACCAAACGATGATTATAAAGGATGTATAAGTGTGCATACGATTATTGAATTAATAATTATAGTACAATAAGTCTTCTCACACCGCTTAAGTTTCTTATTATTGAATCACTCATGGAATTAATATGCGAACATTTTGAATGACGTACTATTTATTAATTAAGGTAAAACGGTTTTAAGTGTAACAAATTATGAACAATTGTGTGAATGTAAAACTGCAAAAATACATTATTCTATAATTTTAAACCGATACCTAAGACGATTGACTTCGCCAATACAGTTTTTTTAAACATATTATTACATAAAAAATAGAACATGTGTATAAGTTGCATAGTCTGAGTACATGTAAAACGGTTTGCGAAGCCAAGGTAAAAATAATAAAACCAGACCCTAAACCTTTAGGTCGTATATGATAGTGTTTGAAACGTTCGACACAAAATGCGAGGTTTTTAAGACACGCATGGTCATGTTGATTTTCATATCATACTTGTACGAAACAATTGATACTAGAAGTAGCAGTTTGAATGTTACGACTTTTGTGGAGCTTTAGTAAAACCCACATAGTTTTGAGTGTAATTCTGTTTCGGTCGATTTCCATTATGCGTTGTGTTTTTGTTTACACATTTGGAGAAATCGACTGCGTTATATGTAGTGTATAAGCATGCGAAGTATAAATGTTTGCTTATCCAAGGCGTTGACGATCATTGTCGCTGCTTCGCTTGTGACGGCGGTTTGAGGAAATGGGAACCAGGAGACGATCCTTGGATAGAACACTGCAGATGGTTTCCAGCATGTCCTTATGCAAGAGAAATCAAGGGGGAAGAATTCATCAACCTTATCCAAGTGTCTGCAGATCTGGCAGAAACTGTAAGTGCTTTTGGCATTATATGTTGATCGTAAAAACCAGTAATTCATATTAGCAAAGAATATTAAATAATAAGTTTTAACCAGGAAACCACATCGCATCAGCATGAAGAGATAAACGGCGCTATGGCTGCTTTAACAATCGATGACAGACTCGTTAAAAGGATTGTTGAGAAACATCAAGAAATAATTACATATGACATGGGGTTTCCCGTAGACGATCTTCGAAATGCTGTCTTGGAACTTGTTCAACAAGGTTGTAACCATTAGCTAGTATATTAGTTTGACAGGTATGAAGTCACAACTGTAATTTGGTACACATAATTAAATTCGATAGTCACTTTCGTTTGTTGTTGGCTAATAAATGTTCTGCAATTTCAAATTGTATAAGTCAGACATTTAAGTTTCATTTTTTCATTTTCAAACCTGTATGAACTTTATTATTTGTCTTGAAATCAGAATGCATAGTTAGCATGTACATGCACAATCAATACAAACAATGTCCACTTTACTCAACATGTTGATACGTTTCAGGCACTAGAGAGCCAGACATTGAGGACATTGTTACACGTATGGAAGTGATTCGTGAGAGAAAATTGCTTGACGAAACAGTCCGTACTCAACAACCGCCAGGTCCTCAATCAAATGGTAATACTAGGTTATTTGCTTCATAATGTTATGCAAAAAATCATGAATTTATTTGCACATGTTTTTGATTGTCTCGAAGCGTAGCTGCCATATAAATTGATTAATTCAATCAAAAGTCTTTGTATGTGTTTATATTGAATATTTCACGAATTATATATCGGTTTCGTACAACATTTCTGATACGCATTGTGTATATATTTTTTGTAGTTTTTCATATTGTATCATCTTACCAACACGCGTTGTATGCGGCCATTTGTCTGTATGCTTATTTATGTTTGCTTCACTAAGTGATTTTAGGCCATAGGCGGTTGTTCCTTTGAATACAAAGAAATAACATTTTCATTCCAGAAACATTGATGTTACAAAATCAAAGATTGAAGAATCTGATATTATGTCATTTATGCCACAAAAACCAAGTGAACGCCCTGTTTCTTCCGTGCACACATCACAAGTATTGCTTGGATTGTACACAGCAGAGCGATATATGCCCAGACTGTGGCAGACCGATCAATCAAAAGATTCGCACCTTTATGAGTTGAAGAATAATCTGGTATGTATAAAGTGTATCCCCAATAAATATACTTGACACTTTAAGTCAAATACGCTCTGTATGGCTTGCGGAACATTTACAAAACTTTATATAACATATATCAATTAAAAAAAATCTGCTACTCAGGGAACGTATGCGACGCAGGGAAGTCAGTCAGCAAAGTCAGTCCTCCCCGCGCTCGACACTTCCAGAGACAAAGAACTGAACGACCTGTCAATACATTGTCCTCCCTATGCAAAGCCCATGGGTTCCTTCTCATTGCAACAACAAGAAGAAAAACACTTGCTCACGGAACAGCTGCATCAGTTGATACTAACTGTATTTGGGGGGGGGGGCGTTATATTTGCATTATCTGAAATGTATTACAACACGGATTAATTAATATCCGTATCATGCTAAGTGAATGTTATATGCAAATGTTAAAAAAACAAAACCAAGGTAATGGATTTTATAAATGATTGTCAAACAAAAATAATGTAAAACATATTTATCAATTCAACCTTTTAGAAATTGTAAATAAATGTATTAGTATGTATGTGTTGTTTTTACAACCCGTGGCTCCTTTTCATCAACATATGCATCGCTTTCAGGAANCTAAAGAACTGATACCTTTCGATTTCAATTTAATTGTATATGTATACAATACTCGAACAATTCGAAATAAGATGCATCGTTCAAATCTATGTATGTGTAGAAATCTCCGAGGTTCAAAGCAACAAACTATTATTTTTATAACACATAAGAAAATTAAATTTTCCGCTCTCACACAAATATGCATTAAAAACAAATATAGATATCAAATGTGATTTTGACTTAACCAAGTCGGTCTTATTACACTCATTGTTATACGTGTTATATTACCAACATTAGAACATGACGGAAAGTAGAAAGAAAGTGATTCCATCTTGACAACAGGCTCCCGTAAAAAACGATATTTTAATTACAAAATGAGCTTTACTAATTTACAAACCAGATGTCATACATAAATAATACTCATTATGAACAAAACACCTATTACTAACCTTTTCTGAAGTTATATTTAATAAGCGGTAATGTAAAACAATGTGCAGATTTCAAAAGTGGCTATTTACAATCAGACTCTCCTAAAAAGCAATATTTATTTGAAAGTAAGTGAATTGTCACGCGATGAACTGTTTTAAAGCAGGCAAATGTATAACAAGGGTCAGTAAGAGGGACATTATCCACTACAATTGACAGAATTATTGGAAAACCTAGATATGCCACATTTGCATGTATCTATTTATAATTTGATATTTTTAGAATACATATCGCGAGTCATAAGAAATGTTTACGCATTCAAAATCTTTGTTGAAACCGAACAAACCTTAAATCAATCTGTGTACTACGAATATTATGTCTGACTTCGCAATTCATTTTAATTTGATCGTGCGACGTTATCCGTGGTAAAACCAAACAAACTAAAAGTGTGTTTCGGATATATTTTGTTGACAGACTAAGGTAGGTACATTTTAAATTAAAATAACGTTAATATTAACTTAAATATTGTGAAAATGTGAAACACCGACTAGTTTATGTTATATTTAATAATTATCACTATTAAAAGTATCGCTTGTCAATAGTATAGGATACTTAAACATTATAAATAGTTTTATATAATTATATATCATCATATTTTAAATGATGTGTTATATACCTGTATTAATTTCCTTATCATTATTTTGTTTTGTTGGAATGCGCAAAGAAGTTTAATGATAATCATTCGTTTGTTTTGATCACGTTGGTATCAAATTAACAATTTAACAATTTTTCATCAGGGCCTTTTTTTTTTTTAAGAAACATTGATATCTGATAATGCGTGCCTTTCATTTCTTTCGGCTTGTGAAATGTATCCTTTAAATTGTTTGAACTGCGTTTGTTTATCATTGACAATTAGTTTAAACCGAATGAAAATACCTTAATAAAAAGTTAGTATGTTTGCGTGTCTTTTATTATATTTTATTTGATTAATGACCGTAAGCAAAACTTTAGGTCAATAATCGTGGAAAGAGGTTAAGTGTAAGCAGTGGAAGTCGACTTCAAATGTCGGGCAAGGTTGGCGGGAAGGCGGCAGAACGTCATTATCGGTATCGAGCTGTGTTGCATATACTAACTCGTCTCGATGTTAACAACGATTTTTGTTTTGGCATGTTTGCCACGCTTTTAAAAATAGTAACAAAATAATTCGGTATCATTTTCAGGATTAACAATTCGTTGAATACAACGCAGGTGCGCTGATATCGCTGTTCTATTTGTTTCACTAATGTTCGTCCATGTGTATGAAATATTGATATGAATATGTTTTCAAATACCGTAGTAAAATGCGAATGTTGTCATTTCTGAATATTAAACCGTATTATGTGTGTATGTCTCTAATAACTTGTTTTAATTAAAACCCAAAACTTGCTAATGCTTTATTCATTGTGCGCCAGGATGTAACACTTATGTATTTCTGGTTTGGATCCAACGATTGAGTAGTTGAAGAGTAATTAAAATGAAAAGCAATCTCAAATCCTTTTAAGCGTGTTACCTGTCGAGCGCTGTGTATACTGCTTGGGTTCTGGGTCGAGGTGTTTGGCAATATACGTTATATGGGTTTGATGATGCTAAATGCTTGTTTTCGGAAAAAAATATGTATAGTTAGCATTATTTGTTTGCATATCATTGATCGATGAACTGTCATGTAACTAACACCTAATAAGCATAATTTAATCATACATTTTTATTTATTTCTCACACAAGTAAAATAATAAAAATGGTATTCAAATCTTATAGTGGCAGCTCGATGGTGGTATAAGTTGTTGATATAACTTTAAGGGCTCACATAAGATGGCTTATGGTTAACGTTTCCCCAAAATAACTACGTTATTTCGTTTTTAAAGGATGAAAGTCAATTTTGGTACTGTTTGGCTAAACCAGTGACGTCAATCCACAACTATGGAATACAATTTATAGTACATGCATATATACTCGCACCGGGTAATCGGGGAAAGACGTGGCACGTATCTGAGTGAAGTGTCAAATTAGATTGCAGCGCTTAAATGAAGATACAATCCTGTAAACAGAGATAAGTATTAGCATGTATCATTGATATTGATATGACCAAACAATACAGGTATACTGCAACATTAAATATTAATTGTACGTTCAATGGCAGTCGATATCCAAACATATCGCTTGCGAATTGGGTCATTCCATATGAAAGGTGAATGTAGAGACACCTTTAGCCCAAAAATAAGCTCGACGTATTGTTGTAGAATTGGGTTATTCCGTATGCCTGATGCCCGCAGAAACAACGATGACAGTTATACGCAGAGAGGCCGTGGAGACAGCAGCGACGTCAAAAATGAAGATGCTAAAATAATTGCTTTTACATGTATTGTCTTTTTCTGTGCCACACTTCTTGTACCAAACGACACATCTGAGTAAGATATTTTAAATAAATATAATTTCGTGTATAAAAAATATTCCTTTAATTGACACTGCAAAACAGTCATAATGTCATAATCCTACACTATTTACGTCGATAAAAATATGTATTCCAATTGTGGCGGTAACTGTAGTATGTTACCAGGTTTCAATAAACAGTGGTTTGAAATAAATGCATAGATATAGTCTTTAATTAAGCATGCACATAAACATAAAATATTGGATTAATATGCAATACGGTTAACGCAAACAATTACTTTTTTCATGTAGATTGACATATTCTACGAGGTACTAGGGTCAATTAGTTAACAGATACGTAGTTAGACTTAATATAAACAAAGACAGTTGTGTATTTGGCTCAAGAGCTTCAGAAAACATGGTTAACACGGCAACGTGTTTTGCATGCGCAATGTTACTTCGATTGTTCATAAGTGATGTTGTGCCTGCCAAACGTTGTACCTACAGTTATTGGCACCTTGTGTTAACACTGTTTTAAAGAAGGCACTCGATTGATATTAGATGTACCAAATGTTTTCGGAAAGCATGGCATGTGTACAGTTGTTTACATTCTTTATGCGAACTGATTTCATGTGCGTTCAAGTAGCCACGTCACAGATGGCAGAACAAATGCAAACAGGGTCACAAACGTACCAAGAAAACAATTCAAATTAAAAAATATAACAAATCATTAAATAAAAGTATAATAATGTTACAATTAATGATCGTAAAGAAGGAAGAACTACAAAGCAAGGCAATTTTGAAGATCACGCAGTTTAGGAACTAACGCCACCAAAATCGCCCATTGCAATACATACTTTCGTACGCTACACCACAGTGCGCATGATAGTAGCAGTTCTATATAATATGGCTGAGGATATTTTTTGTGACGTATCAATTTGCCGTCGCCGAATATGAAAATATTGTGCGGTATGGAAAAAGATTATTTATGTTTCTTTATTATTAATTTTCGATCTACACATATTCCATTGGTTGTGATAAATACTTTTATCTGAATTGAGAGTTAACCAAATATAAGTTGCTTCAATTATTTTGTTGGTTTACAAATTCGTCTTATGTCAATATGCTTCATGTTGTGAAGAAAAACAAGCGATTACGTTTGAATTGAGCAATCGAAGAAGTCCAACTTTATTGAATTAAAACTTAACACGTACAGCTACATATTTATTGCAGCATTAACATGGACCAAGCAAGACATGGCCACCCTTGAAAATTAAATTTGACTATTACTTAAAACGGACTTTACAATTAACAATATGATAAATATTAACATTTTGCTGGTGTTAACAATTGAGTTGGTAATAAATTTAAATGGATGAAAGTTGTGACGAAAAGACCTTTATCCGGAGAGTTAACATATTCAATAAATGCATTCAAGTATCGCTGCGTCCAGATCTTAGGCTATACCGTTCGAAACGTACAATCATGTGTAAGTTTTTTTTCAGCGGTCTGTATGCAAACTATGCATTTACGGTTGATAAAACAACATATGCACTCATTCATTGATTTTAGCAACGTATATATGTATATTTTAAGCTTAAGGGGAGCGGGCCTTGCAAACATGTTGCCGCACAGAGTCATGCAAATGCAATTGCAGATTTCTGGGATAGAACCAAACCCAGGTCCTACAAGTTCATGTTCCAAAGGTAATATTATAACTTCAAGTTTGAATCATTTGTAACAGTCGTTTACTGTATGCATTATGTATAAATGATTTGTGACAGCTTGCATACATCACACGCTAATTAAGCGACTTTAACAACTTTAATACAGTCTATCCATTAAGATGTTTATAATGTACGATTTGAAACCTAGCAATGATGCGTTATCTAAAAACATTTAAAATACAAAACTAGAATTGGCAAAAGGGTGTAGTTTTTATGAAAAGCAATAGTATTTTTAATCAATTTTGCCATCGTGTGCATCTTTAAATACAAACATATTCTTTTTAATGATCACGAGAGGATAAACCTCGACTATCAATCCAAATAAACACATTCTATGTTACACTTAATAAACGGCAAATGTTCATATACAAATGCAATTTGTATAACTTCTGTTGAATTGTCTGAAATTTTGAAACGGTCTTGTGTAAAAAATAAATTTGATATGTAAAGAACATTAAATGATGAAATAAAAAGAATACTGTTAAATAGTTCGTTTCACTCATTATCAAAGTGCTAATTGATATAACACACACAGAATGGCTTCAAGTTTGCAAACATGTATGCATACAAGCAAACTTGATTTGAAGAATACATATGCATGCTTCAACAATCAGAGTAAAATTTGCATTTAAATACATTGAAACACAATAATCTCACATGATTGAGTCGTGCCATATATTCCAAACACATGATATCCTTCATTAACTATTATGATACATCCAGAACAGAGAAACACTATATCGTTGTAAATGTCACCACAGCAGCGTCATTGTTTGTGTTTACACACAGCTAAATGCGTTTTGATCATTTGACTGATTCCTGCGTACATTATTTCGATGTTTGCATCGGTTGAATCATATATTGGTTATCGTATTTATATTGACTCGATAACCAACGCGTTTGATTTATTTTGTTTGATATAAATTTAAAAAGAATCTATTAAAGGTAATCATTATATTTTTATGTTTTAATACTATCAAAGATAAACTGTCAAATAATGACCTAATTCTTAACTGTTTATTAACGCATTTTAAAAAAGTAATCCGTCAAAATATGTACACGCAGGGTCATTTAAAGATTGAGCTTGGTATAGAGCGAATGTATGTACCACCCTTGATTAAAACAATATTCACCTACGAAACTCCAAGGTACATAACTTTTATAGTTATTATATGACATTGACAATCAGATATTGGTCATCTACACATTCTGCTTAAACAATAAACAACGGCCATGCGTTGAAAAACTAGCCAAGGTACAGGGTTGAAATAGATACTTCTCTGAAACGGCACAGATCTGTAAAGTCTATTTCACAACATTGTATATTTTGTTAGTTAAGTACATTGGTACTTAGCATGCCCCTAATACAAAAAATAGGCCTAGCCCGTGTTGTCAGATAGTTACTGTTAACTTATATATGACGGTCCATAGGAATGGTATTCGTTTTTTTACACATGATAGTGGTCCTTGTAATATTTTTTCGAATCATGTCCCCAGATCTGGTCACTCAACGGGTGCCATAAAGTTTATTTATACTTGTTTCACAATATAACACACAAGACATAAAGCAGAAAAAAACACACGCGTGTTATTAGGTAGTCAACATCTTATTGTTTTGTTTTCTCTATACAGTTTGTTCAAATAATGCGTCCAGAGTCTTACCTGGTAAGTTCAAAGCGGTCACATTGTTTGAGCGTCTATAGCATAATGGCTCTATTTATCAATTAAATTACACTGCTCAGAGATGTAAAGGGTATGCAACATCATATAGCAACCCTATTTAGACATCATGCAACTATGTTTAAAACTGGTAACTACCCGTTGGTGCACATGATAAATTTAGGCTTCTGTTAAAGAAATAGAACTCTTGTGTCCGATCTAGGGCAATCTTTGACCCATTTGTTATTGTTTTTTGTTTCTAATGATCATCTAAATGACCATCGTCATTGTTAACGCATTCGAAAAACAGACAAAAGATATAATTAGATTAATTTAATATTTGAAAAGTATCTACATAGATTGTTTGGAAAGTATGTTGCAATTTCATAATGTGTATATAAATATATATATATATCACAGATACAGCCTCACGCGCATGTATATTTGTATTTTAGATAACACAGCCAGACTCAGACGCTACAATGCCAAGCAAGAGCAGTTCCGGACATTACAAGCTCGATTAGATACATTTACAAACTCGCATTCAAGATTTCAGAGGCCAACTTGGGAACAAATCGCTGAAGCAGGGTTCTATTACACGGGTATTTACATTAATACGTAGACGAAAAGACTCTATTTGATATAGTTTGTATACCATTTAAATTATATTCTATTCAGATGCATCGCTTCTGGTTTCGAACACTGTGTCGCTTCAAATTGGATACACCAGATAAGTACACATATATATTTTCCTTCATTGTTTGTTTTAAATCTCCGTTTAAACGAACCCGTTCTTGTAGGCAATATACGCTTTGAAAAGTACGCATGTCCGTATTTTTAACCTCGATGAAGTTAATAAACCCACAATTTTGAATAGGATCGTCTTTCATCTTTTTGTATGATTTCTTTATCGTACATTTTCTCTACGCATGTTATATACAACTATTTATCTATGTTTCTTGCTTTTCCCCGTCCTCTGTTCGAGCTTAAAGGTTCAGGCATACGTTAATAGTACATTCTTCTATTCTGGATTTGAACTAAAAAAAAACTCAAGAAAGTACATTATAATGTTGCGTTTGATGCTTATTTGAATTCATAAAAATGTATACATATTGCAAATTTTAATACATAATAATACGAAGTGCAAATCGCACAGACACCAGACAAAATTACTTATTATTTGCATTATTAAAACAAAACTGACATATAGATTGTGGCAAAATATATTTCTTTAATACAGTATTTATATCGAATCGTACATCCTTTATAAGTTGTGTTAGAATTGCAAAAGAAATTCAAGAATAGCATTAACCGTCCTCAAATATTGTTTTTACTCAGGAGCAAAACACTCGATGATTCCTTCCGTTTTACTAAACTTTAAACAATGCCATCAAATGTTAAAAAACATGTTCAGATTTATCATTTGGCAAAATCGAAAACATTGTAAAATGTGAATGTTTATCTGTAATGTCTCAATTGTTGTATGAACATATAATGTAAGGAGCTCCGTTCGGTTTTTTACTGCAAAAATACAGCGGTTGTGGATTATCAAAACACTGTGTCTCAATTAAAGCTATTTATTTATCGTGTTATTAATTATTATATTTCTGATATAAAAGGCGTGTTATAAAACGTTGACGGATATTATTTTGATTTTATAGCTTTTATTAATTTATAAAAATATTAATTAGTTTATTTGAAAAGATTTAACATAGTTGGACATTTATATCACGAACAATTGTTATGTAGATCTGAAAAGTGCTTTGATAACACTATATTAGTTCTTGTCCTTTTGGTGCCCTTTAAACCCCTTAACACGCAAGAGCGATAGTACAAGATATCAGCCACCATTCTGGTTCCAGTTTACAACAGTCCTTGTTCACTATTAAAGGGTATGGCGACGAGTGTCATTGTTTCGCTTGCGGTTGTGGCTTGAGCGCATGGGAACCAGACGACGATCCATGGATAGAGCATTGCCGACATTTCGATGAGTGTCCATACGTATCGGAGGTCAAAGGTGATGCATTTGTAAACCGTTACAGACTTAGGCCAGATCCCATTGTTGCTGTGAGTTTCGTTTTATTATAAAATATAATTAAATCAAATGTACTGTACAAACACGTTTCTTGTGTTGATTTTAATTTCTTAAATACTTAACATGTTTCGGCCAGAGACTTCATCAGTAGAATCTAAACGTAAACATAGAAAATTTGTTTTTTAACATTATAACATATGAAATTCTCATTAAAATTCCAATACGAAAACTAATGGTCGAAATTACATTTAAAAGGAAACCGCGACAAATCATCGTGCGTACGATAGGACTGTCGGAGGACTTGCATTAAATCAGGATACAAACACACAGCGTGTTTTCAACAGGGTCCCAGAAGTCCATGATCTTAATGTTGATGTTGTACAAAGAGGTAATCGCTTTTATATGAGCCATTTCGTAAACACTGAGCACATCAAAATGTTCTATGGATCAGTGTGTTATTGTTGTGCTCGATACAAGTATTTCACAGAACAATGGTTGACAATCTTTCCGGGTAAACAACCCTAACATTGGTGTTTGACTTATAACTATTATTAATTAGGGATCAAGAGATTTAGACATATTGTATGTGTCTGGATATCATAAAGGATAATACAATGTTTTCTTAAACGACATGCTTCTGTAGTTCAATATGAAGAAGTTTAAATGTTGAATCAGTGTTCTTATTTCCCATTCAGTTATTAATAAGAACAGTGGTAGGAACAATTACAATGTGTTTTTCATTTGATCGTGAATAGAAGTTATACACTAGATCTATAACTTTATTTTATTAAATCATGAACTTACATTTTGTCCGCCACTAAGATCACAGGAAGTTAAAATGAACTATCTGAAAAGTTTCAGTCAAGTGCATAGTTAAGACAGGTTATTTAATATATCATACGTTAGAAACTGCACATCATGTAAATGTTGTTGTATAAGACCATCGTTAACGTGCACTGATCAGCACCTTATAAATCGTTATCACTTTCATATTATTCACATATTAAAACCCGTAAATTTACTGATATATCTATTTGTATAAGGATTTGTTTTAATTTTAATAATGATGTATATTGCTGAAACTTTACATAGTAACACGAAAATCATAAGTATCGAATTCGCAAACAACTAACTGATTTTAAATACATGAATTGACAGCTTGAACGTTCGAAATTACGAGACTCACGTTCTTGTAGCATAAGAAACTATGTTGGCTGGATGTTTAAATAGTAAGTCATACAACCGATTTAATAAAAATATACGTGAGCGATCCTCTTTGAGATTAACTCATTAATACAAACCAATGTTAGGTCTACAATATCTTGTGCTTTTATGACTCTAGGCAGATTGTTAACAACATTGGAAATAAAGGCAACCCCAAGCAATTCCTGTCCTAATAAACTATTTCTGTCTAGTGATCGTTTAAAATTTAGACCGACGTGATCGGCCCTGGTTCTGATTTATTTGACTTAAACTATTAACAGCAACCTCTTATTATGATGGCCTTAGTTATATCTGATGTTCCGCGCGAAGGCCAGACAGCATCGTAATGTGATTGTTAATGCACTAATCCCAGGAAAATAGTATTCGCTAAAATATATACATGCAGGTTCGTATTAAGATTGACGGTTGCATAAAGCTTAAGTGAATAGAATCATTTAGCTTTCTTATGAAAAGTCGTTCAGTGTTAGGATTAAAACATATTCGTCTTTGAAACTCCAAGGTACATAGCTTTAATAGTTAGTATTTGACATAAGATATGTCTTTACAAATTATGTTCAAACCATGACTCTGCGTTGAAAAACTAGCCAAATTCCAGATTTAAAATACACAATTCTCTGAAACATTCCAGATAAGATATGTAATGCCTAGAACACAACATTGTTTATTGGTTTTCTAGTTAGTTGGTACACAGCATGCCCCTGATGTTAAAATAAGCCTAGCCCGTGTTGTCATATAGTTAATGTAAACTTATACTGCACTGATTATAGCCATAGTATTTGGTTTTCGACATCAGATAATGGTATTGGAATGTTTGTTCTAATCATGTTCCTAAGTTTGGCCATTTCAGGGGGACCATATAGTTTATTCACACTTGTTTTGCAAAAAAACAATACAGAGTGATTTTCTAAAAACAAAAAACATACCATACGTGTGTTTATTTGGTATATATTATCTCATTGTAGTCCTCTACACAATTTGTTCAAATAATGCATTTAGAGTCTTACCAGGTTACAGCACGGTTGCCACATTGTTTAGGCTTCTATAGCAAAATGTTATTATTTTTCGATGTAAATTACATGGTCCAGAAATATTATATTGCGTCTGCAACATCGTATAGTTGCCATCGCATGTGTGCGATCTGCGACAGTCTTGCCTTTCTTGTAACTTTGTTGGCTTCTTATTACGTTTTTCATTTGTTGATGGTATTCGCAAAGCAAACACAAGAAACAATCGGACTTGTAATTGAATATTTGACAAACATTGGACATTAACTTAAGTTCTTAGATTTTGTTTGGGAAGAATGCGACAATGTTATCATGTGTATATAAATATATATCACAGACACCGCCGCACATGTATGTTTATTTTTATTTAAGACATCACAGTCAGACGCAACAATACCGAGCAAGAGCAGTTCCGGACATTACAATCGCGTCTAGAGACATTTACAAACTGGCCTTCAAGATTTCAGAGGCCAACTACCGAAAAAATCGCTGAAGCAGGGTTTTATTACACGGGTATTTACTGTATATACGTAGATAAATATAATTGTTCACATAGTTTTTATAAAATTCCAATATTATCGAATGCAAAAGCATTTTAGTTACGAACACTTTTGAATTATAAATTGGATATTAGATATAAGTGCCTACACATGTTCCTTTCATGTTTGGGTTCAATCTCAATTTACGCGCACATGTTCTTGAAGGCAATATCATGCTTTTAAATCACTTATTTTCAACCTCGATGATGTTAGTTGACCAACAATTTTGATACATGACTGTCCGTTTTCGAATTTCATAATTTATTTATTTTTGTTGTCTATACGCGTGTAATATCCAACTATGTATCTTTTTGTGCGCGTTTTCATGTTTGTACGTCCTGTGTCAGTGAGTGAAGATTCAGACATACATCTTCTATTCTGGCTTTCAATTCAAACACTTCAAGACTGTTCATTGTGATATGAATTAATAAGTTTTAACGTGTTGTGTTTGATGTGTATTTGACTACATACACAATTATAAATATTGCATTTAAATAACACTGCACATGCCATTATCTTAATTTTCGATATGTTTGCCAGTACACCATTATTTCTGTGCACGATCTGACACCATATTACCGAAGTCGCTTACTTTACAATGGACCGTACATATTTGATTGTCCTTATTGAAGACTTTGAAAATAAGCATCTATTTTTGTATATATGGGCTCTTGTATATGTTTCCTGATTGCTGCCTTTGTCAGATTTTACTTGAATATAGTTGTATAATGTACATGCCACAAATGTACATGATTCTAAATGTTATATTTGTCTTTCTCGAAGAGTTAAGTACCTATTTAGTATTTTGACAATTTTAAAGTGAAATTCAATTATTGAAGCTTATGCACAATCACATCAAGGATCATTTTCAATATTAGTTCCATCGGTCATATGTTTCGTGTATGTGCAAAGACACAAAGGTAAACCGGCAAAAATAACGAAACTCTATTCGATAATATGAAATATTTATAATTAACACAACATGTATAGCAATCTGTAGAAATTTCGCCAAATAGTAAAACCGAAGGCCTGGGACATTAATGTAAAAAGCGAGGGATTTTGCATCTTTTAATTACCGGCTCTGACGATCAATGCTGCTGTTTTGCATGTAATGTCGTCTTCAAAAACTGGAGACCAGAAGTTGATCCCTGGATAGAACACTGTAGACATTCTCCGGCTTGTCCTTATGCACGGGAGGTCAAAGGCGATGAGTTTATCAACAGTATCCAACATTTTATCAACCAGACAGCAGTCGTAAGAGCATTTCTTTTGTATTTCAATACTCAAAGAATTAAGATAAATATCACATGACATTTAATTTGAAACAAATGCTTTCATTTTATAATTAGGAACGTGCCCCACACCAGCACGACAATCGAAATGACACTGCTTCACTGATTGACGATAATGTTCAGAACAATCTAGACAAACCTAACTTGGTTTACCCTATGCTTTTCGAACAAGGTAGTGTATAGATATATTAAAAAATAGTTCACCTAAAAGTGTATATTTACACGCTTCAATGGATACACGCAAATTAAATGTATTAGTTTAAAAGTATTAATTTAAAACATACAAACATTGTTATACATGTAATGTAATACACCATTTATACCATGTATATGTTTGAAGTGGATTGGAACGAAATGCAGGGTCATATAAAGGTATTCTAACTCGGATATATACAGTTGCATGTTGTCGGACAAACATAATTGGATTCTACATGATTTAGCAATAATACAATTATAACAAAAAAGTAGAAACTCCGATAAAAGTGTTTCATTTGTTAATTGCAAGTAATAGAATGAAATGTCAACTTAGTGTTTATTCATAAATTGAATAACATAAATAAGAGAACGGATACGGATTCGTTAAAAACATCTAATAAATAGAAAAAAACTTAATTATTAAATAACTTACACACACCCACACACTTTGACCTTCTATTTGGTGAAACAAAAGGTCTTGACATGTCACATTAACACTTGTGCAGCAAATGATGAAACATGTTCAATAGAGTACATGTTCTATGTATATTGATTGAGTTTGGACTAAAACGGGTTTTCTAACATTCATCGTCGGATAGCCAAATACTCTCTGGACATTCATCTCATACTTAAATGTAACGGAATGATTTGTCTTCACTATTAAATTATTTTCAATGATGCAGCTTGTTTAACGAGTTTCGTTTGTCTGGTTAAACTTGTTATCATCTTTTATTCCAGTTTGTTAACTTCGTATTGGTAGTTTGTTTTACCTAACACATTCTATAAACTATTGGTGGAATTGTAAATAGTCATAGTAAGAACAATAAATGACAATGTGTTGCTTAAAAAAAGTATCAATACACGTTTTGCCGTAAACCAATTGTCAATATAAAGATAGTGTCACCTGTGTGAAGGTTTTTCAGTGTACTGCTTATCTTAGCTTAGCATCAAGTACTTTAGGCATGTTTGGCAGCTTATTAAATAAAAGCACTTATTAAGCTGAATATATGTGCTTCGTAGAATTGTGTTTTTTTTTCAAAACCTTTCTATTGAAATATAGCCCATAATTATGTTCTGTATGTTTTGATAAAAAGATATGTGTATATTTCAGAACGGATTTTCTATGAAAACCGAAGGTTAAAGAAACTTCTATTGTGTAATATATGCAAAAGTAACAAAGTAAACGCTCTTCTTCTACCTTGCGGAGATCACAGGTTCTGCATGGAATGCACACATTCCTGTGATACGTGTCCATACTGCATTATACCGATTACGGAAAGGATTCGTACGTATATGACGGGGCGAATGAACTAAAAGGTATAACACTTATACCTTGTAAAATAATGTATAAATAAAACCTACTATGTGGATCGATCTCATGATGTAAGAGACCTAGTAACATGCGCATGTGTACTATACAGATATTCAAATACACAACTTAAGATATTAAGTTATTAACAATAACGAGGCCAAACAAATTCAATCCGAATTATAAAAAGACATTTTCCGAATAAATGCATACTCAATTTTCCATTGTATGTTAATTGCGTACATAATCATATTTATTATGTGCATTATTGTTATAATTCATACGCGTTTGGTAATTATTTACTTCTGTTATCCACACAAGAAGGAAACAAACATAAACTCATACGTAAAGGGATTTTTCCTGTGCCGTCCACTGTATAAGCTATACATAAATATTTTTCAGAGGATCATACCACGCTGTATTATGTTGACTAGGAAAATTGAATGTTTATCGGAGTTTAGGGGTGTGATACTTAACGCGCCCGTTGATAAAAACAGAGCTGTCAAAACGTGTGTAATGATAACAAATAAAGGCAAATAGAAAATATGACAATCACCTTTAAAACTGGAACAGCTGCGTATCATCGCCAACATGAACTTTAGCGTTTACTACCCTTCAAGGCCATCGTTGTGCTGATCAAAGTCGAAATTCTGAGCTGCAGAAAGTGGCATTTTTAAGCAAAGGAGCTATGCTTCGCTGTGCGCAAATGACAAGAAAGCAGAACAGTGTATTAGAAAGATGCTCTCAAACATCAAACTATGAAGCCATGACGCTTCCATCAACTTTTTAAACTACAGAGAATGTTTGTGTATATTTTGCAAGCCACTTACTGTAAACAAACGCACACAATAACTTATGCATATTGAAATCTTGACAAAAGATCATAACTATGCAATTGTATAATATTTACATATGTGAAAACATTTACTAACTGGACCACTAATCATGAACTTGTGGAAACATATTTGAGCGATAAATATGAGCGATATATGTACATTACTCATATATAAACAATTACGAAGTGAATAACCTTTTTGCTAGAATTCGATATCGTCTATAACAACGTGTTGAATAAGCGACGTATTGAAACAAAGCTGAAAATAAAGTCTTATGGTTAAATAATCCATCAAAAGTAAATAATTGCAACATGACTTTTAAATAATGATTTTGAAATAAACATGAGGAACTTGTAAGAATTGTCATTATTAACTAGTTAAGGCTTGAGTTAACTAATGCATATTGGCTTCAGGAGCTTAAACATACGGAGTGTTTTATAAATACATTATTATTTGTTCTATAATAATGAGTGCAATACTCTTTATTTAAGCAAGAAACATGTATAAAGTACGATGAAAATAATATACCTTTAGTTTATGTAGTTTAATTGTTTGTTATTTTAAACCATCAACATATATTTGAATCATACACAACATTCACATGCAGTTTTAAATGTTAGCCATATATAACATACAATATAGACACATTTACCATTTAACTATATTTGTTTGAAACCGATTTCATATTTTACCACCAAGATCTTTGTAAATAGGTTTGTTAGTTTTGTATTGTTAGTTGTATTATACTATTAAACGCATATAATTGTATTGATACAAAAGAAACAAACAGTAAAACAATATAATAAATGTGCTAACCTATTATGGTATGTTAGAAAATATTCATAGAAACAAGCATAACTAGTATAAAACATATTTTAGAAGTATATCACCTTATGCACATTCAACGTTTTTTGCATATTATCAGTATAGTTTTGTACATAGTACATATTGATTAAACTCTTGGTGTTAATATTAAAGTTTCAAATCTTGCATGTTTTGTACTCTTAAGTCCGAATTTATCAAGCTGTATATTTGTTTAAAATGTATATATCTACATGTGTAAATATCCAAAATAGCAGTAACATCTTTTTTTAATTTCTGTATCTCACCCAGTTTTAGTTTTATCGTTTAAGAATATTCATCTTGTTGTTAATACTATTGTATTTAGAAGATTATATTCAGAAGAGAAATTGTCGTCTGGTTGTTTACCCACCACACAAACCATTGAGGGATTGTTTTTCGATAATTTCGAAAGTTTCCAGAATTAAAATTGGTAACTTAACATTGTAACAAATGATAACTTATCGACTTATTGTGTTTTGAAGGAAACGAGAAATATTTCGTAATTTATGCGGAACATTTCTAAACGCCAACCACAAATGTTTATGTAATTGATTTTAAAGTAAAATGTGCCACGACATTCCGGTTGTTTTAAAATGAATGTTTCAACAACAATAACATAGTTTTTCAAAGAAAAACTCACATACATTAACAGACTGAATAATGTTAAGACATTGTCTGCTTTTCTTATTTTGTGTTTGTCCACTGACATGTTAACACTTTTTCTAAGTATTCGTTACTGTTTCTTTTATTTTGAATTGATCGTCCTCCATGTATTCTATTTGATAGCCACAAACCTTGTCAAAATAATAAATACGATTATGCATGCATAGGTTACGCTAAACTTCAAAAGCAATACACCTTGTTGATTAGCTTACGCTTACTGGAATGAATTATTTTACAGGTAAAGAGAATGTTAATAACGTATGTTCTAAATAATTTTAGAGACTTGCTGGTGTAATACCATTTGAATATTATTATAATATTAACAAGGAGTATGTATAAACTATTGAAACCTTTGTTATTTTAAGAGACTGAACTGGTCATATGATTTCGATAACATGCAGGACCGTGTACAATGGTTTGTTAGAAAAAATTCTAGTGTTTCACAATTGCCGTACTTAAATGACACGTTGTTTTCGTTCTTAGGTACGATTATATGGTACACAAAGTATTGTCATTGAACATCGATTTGCAATGTACCACAACAGAAATACCATTTTATAGATATAATCTAAATGACGAACACTATATGTTCTAGTACAACAAATGTCTGTATTTATTAATAGTATAATATACACACAACACGTACCTGAAATTTATTTTTAATGCTGCATAGTGATTCCGTCTTCATTTTCTATACTGCTGGTTTCAATAGGCCACTTTATAACAAGATGTCAAAGATGACATTTGATCACTCACCGGTGTCACGGGGCTTTGCAAATTTCGAACCCAAGGGCATGATTTTAACAATCTTTGTAAAGGACTACACTATGAGTCACATACAAAATATCTAAGCTGTCAGCTTTGTTGCCTAAAGTTATTATTCTACATAGTTAAATACAAAACGTTTTATCCCCACACCGCAGCGCTAATTTTGACCCCAATGTTGAGGATTTGAACAAACTAAGTAGAGATCCACTATATAATGTTACGTACCGAAACTTTCACCTATATGCCGTGTTGTTTCAGAGACAATGTTTTAAAGTTATTTCGGTATACACATTCATGTAAATCATCTGACTCCTGGGGTGTTTTGACCCTAAGGGCATGATTTAAACAATATTGTAGAGTACTATTGTCTGATGCCATATACCAACTATCAAAGGTGTGGGCTTTTTTGTTTAAGAGATGAAAATTTAAGATCTTTTGCTATATAACTTTACAAAAATCATGTGACACCTTGGCCGTTGCCAGTTTCGACACCAGGGGCATGATTTAAAAGAGCTTGGGTGAGAACAACCATACGATATAAATATGATATACAAAACATATGAGCCTTGTGGTTTAAGAAAAAAATAAAATTTTAATTTTCAATATACATGTTTACATAAAGTAACCCCTAGGGTGGGGATAATTTTGACCCCAGGGTTATGATTTAAACAAACTTGTTAGAGGATAACTTTATCATGTTGCACATTAACTATTAAATCCGTTACTTCTAATTATGAGTATCTATTGCCAGAGACTACACCAATTCGGGAATATTTATGTTTGTATTGTGTTGCTGTCTTTGTTTAATGACATGGAGGAGACAATATCATTTTGACATTTCCAGAAACGGTTTAATTCATCGCAAACACGAACGGTATATTTAAAGATATACTATTTCGGATAAATGCGCAAACATAGCTATTTAATTACTTATATCCAGGCTTTCAGCATGTTATTAATTCTAGATACATAGTTCAAGACACTTTGAGATAGTGAAGGACAACACTTTGAGCAGACTAGGTGGAATTGCTTCTAGCATTACATGTTTGGGTCACAAAAAATTGGTTGAACCCCGAACGGGTGTAGTCTCTGGCAATACATGTATTTAAGAATTGAATAGCATTTTTCTGCATTTCATCGGTGTATGAACTGTCGGGAAAATTACGCCTAATTTGCAAAAACGCCGACGGCGTTTATGCATAAATTCGGTGTATTTTTCCCGACAGTTCATACACCGATGAAATGCAGAAAAATGCTATTGAATTCTTATAATTACAACACAAAATGATCTTAAAGCTGAAATTCTATTGTGGTAAGGGCCATAAAAAAAGTCAATTTTAATCTAGCGTATGAATCTATTTTCAGTTTCGGTTTCATCTCAGTCAAACGGGTATATCCTTGAAGTTCGCGCAAAAAATATAACGCCATTTCGCTATTGACCAATAAAAAACAACGCCATTAAGTTTCGCGCAAAAACTAACGTCATTTTTGGCAACTTGTTATGACCAGAAAGTAGCGCCATGAATATTCGTGTTTAAATTTGCATACGAAGTGGGTTCATCGGAAAATGAAAAACCGGTCACGTGAACAAATTATCCAATCAGAATGCAGCATTCATATGAATGTGACAGAAGTTGTAATGATATACTTATAATTAGTTCCCGGAGTCAGCTAATTGACGCTTTAAGAGTGTTATGATGTTTTCCTAAAATTTAACTGGGTCTATTCATTCGCTATAATGGTGTACAACATTTAACGTTTACTTTATTCTATTATAGCTATGCTTATGCCGGGGTCATACTATCCTGCAATCTCCCAGCTAGCACGTAAGGTTCAAATAACGTTACGCTTAAGTTCTATTTAGATTATGATCACACAGAACGTTCCCAGAACGTTTTCAGAACGTTGTAACAAAAATCAAATTATCAGTATTCGTAACTTATTTGAGTTATATGAAATATATGTTATGAAAGTCACACATGAACAGTATATTTTTACGATCCTAGGATGTATTGGTGGACTTTAAAAGTGTAACGTTCCTGTAACGTTCTTACAACGTTTTTGTTGGAACGTTATCGGGAAACCAAATTTCAACGTTGCATTCCTAACGTTCGCAGAACGTTATAAGAACGTTATAAGCATAAACTGGAGGCAAATACTAATGTACTTAAAGTAAAATGCTTGTTTTCTTATTATTTCCCCTGAAAAACAAAACAAAACTTTCTTTACATATTTCAAATTGTAAGGGTTTATGTTCGGTCTTGATTAGATTAAAAATGTAATATTAATTAATGAAATACATAATACAAAAAAATGTATTTAAAAAAAAATGTAATATTGAAATAATTTATAAACTGCACAAAATTAAAACACACATCATACGCATTCTCGTTTTGACTGCCGGGCGAATAGGTCGTGCGAAAAGGACGCGTCGATAAATCGGATAATTTGGACTAGGATTGAGTTCGGATTAACTATAAAATCTAATTAGGTTAATATTCAAAACGGGAATAATACATACAATTTTGAGCTCTCTTTTGGAGTTAAATCTGGGAACGGTGTTAAATCAGGATTTTGTGAAAATAATCATCAATTAATAATAGTAAGGTTTAAGAAATCGGACTTAAAATAATTAATTAATTTATTTAGTTTCAGTAACGTGTTTATATTATCTAAACTAAAACAAAAATATATGACAGGTAATTACTAGGGTATCCAGATATCAGGTAAAACTAAATCTCTTGGTGTAACTGTTTCGAAATCTATAAATAGTTTGTGGTGTAATTGGGATATCGAACCAAGAAGAAGGGCGCGTCTACGGGAAAGTAGTAAGTCTTTACAAATTTTAGTAGGTACTAACGATTAGAATCATCCATACCCCGCAAACTAGTTAATGAAAGTAGATAAAGTATTCTATTCGGATGAAACATAAGAAAGAATATTATAATTTTGGTAAGACTTTGGAGCCTAAAATCTATAAATTTAAGTAAGCGCAATCCAGACTACTTAAGAAAATTAGCTGAATAAGACCCCCTTATTACCTCCAAAATCCATAGGTAGCCAAACAAGCGAACAAAGGGTTTTCATCGCTCAATTAAGATCAATTTGGGCGAGAGACACCTGTGCAATTATCACTCCTAGCGAATCTTCCAAACAAGCTCTATTAACTATAAACACTTATTAGGTAATTACGCAAGAAATACGAGTCCTTAACAAAAATAAAATAATAATAATCATAATAATAAAAAGGTATTAATTACAAATCATCAACTCGCGCGCGCGGTAAATTCGAAACATTAACAAGTCGCGCTTTTTAACACCTCCAAACAAGTGTTTGAAAGTAACAGAACACAGAACATTTAGGGACAGATTTTCATTACGTAGAAAATAGGGCCTATTAACAAATAAAGGAATTAGACTCCAATCGGCGTTAACTGCACACTTTCGATTGTATTCAGTAATTCTACAAAAATGATGAGGAAAATCACTTTAACCGCCGCTAAGATCTCTGAAACGCCTAAATCAAAAAGGGCACAAAAGGCAAAATCCAGCAAAAAAAACCCGCGTCGAAGATGTTTCAATTGATTCCCCTGAGGCAAACAAGTCATGTAATGGGAAGCCTTTATCTCCTTTCTTCAGCTCTAACCCTTCATCCCATCAAGAACCCCATTCCGAAAGAAGGACCCATTCTAACCCCTTCAAATCAGGCCCCACACAGGCGCTATGGATTACTGTCATTCTTACGACGGTAGGCATTATTTTCCCGCGCGACAAGATAAAGGCCATCGGGGAAGCTTTTCTTAAATATATGGGGAGCGAGGTCTTGCGGCCACTACATCAGACTAACAAAGGTCTGATATTTAAAATTCGTAATGACTGTCTTAACAAAGCCGAAAAATTCTCCTACAACAAAAACATATACGATTTTAAATTAACAGTAAAATCTCCCCAAGCGAAAGGAATTAAACTTGTCCCAAAAAGCGCGAACATTACCAAAATCAAGCAAGAATTACAAGCCAAAAAAACGTAGAGTCTGTCCATAGTGGGGTAAAAAATACTTTCGTTACTGTCACATTCAAAACCGAAAACGCGCCAACCAAATTACTTGGACTAAACGTTCAACCCGCGCTGCACTCTTACATAAGGTGCGCGAAATGCCAGATGTTCGGACACGCCGAGCTAAATTGCAAGAATAATGCCAGATTGTGCAGGAAATCACACCCACGACAGTGGTCAAAACAGATCTAACAAAAAATGTTGTTGTTGATTGGTTTATTTACCCTCGGAGCTTCGGTTAAAAAAACCATTCTCCGAGCACTCTGCTTAACATAAAACTTTGCGGTAAAAAGGCAGTGGTCAGCCCGATTGTACTGGGTTGAGCCATATAAATATAGGGACTTTGCAGAGTGGGTGCGGTGCTTAAATAAAAATCTAATTATTTAAAAATATCTTTGCATGGTTAAATACTGTGCGAAAAAGCGCTATAAACGCATAACAGAGAAAAAAACTCGACGTTGAGAGAAACTATATTTTCCTAACGTCATGGAAGAAGAGGCTTTACCATTCGTTGTCCGTTGTT